>PVIC010053556.1:0-11821 GCA_004025085.1 Thryonomys swinderianus
AAAATTATCTAAGTATTACACAGCACCACTGAAACAATAAATAAGCAATTATACCAACGGAATCAGTTAAGTGTGAGCCAGTCTCCCAAGTTGGTGAGTAACTGTATATTCTCAGTGACCACAGCCCTTATCACGGGAGGCTCCTCACAGGCACTGCGCATCCCAGCTGAGGCACAAGTTTCAGAGCTTCACAGTGGGAAAAGGAAAAGTCTTGCTTGGGATTTAGCCCAGTGGTTCTGGCATCTGCCTTGCATGTACAAGGTCCCAAGTTCGATCTCCAGTAACCACACACCACAGTGCTGAGTGGTGGCTCACGCCTGTCATCCCAGCACTTGGGAGGCAGAGCCAGGAGGATCGCTGAGTTCCAGGCTTTCCTGGGCTCCATAGTGAGCTCAGGGCCAGCCTGAGCTACAAAGCGAGACCCTGTCAAAAAAAAAAAAAAATGGAAAAGGCTAAAAGGTCAATAGACAAGGTGGAAAAGATCTAAATAGATAATAAACAGAAAATGAATGCCAGTGGCCCTGTAACATGAAAAAATACTGATCTTCAAAGTAATAAAATGAATGCAAATTAACACTATACTAATCTACCATTTTTCAGATATAAGATTGATGAAAAATAATAAAAATTTAATTCTGTCAGTGAGGCCACGAAAAAGCAGTTACATACTGTTGGCTAGAAAGATAAAATAACATAACACATACAAGGAATTTGGCAAGTGTATATGTGTGTGTATTTGTGTGCATGTGCAGATAGAGACGCTTATGTGTACATATATCTGTATCTGTGTAAGTGATATATCTGTGCACAGTGATCTCCAGGATAAGCTGAGAGAAAATGCAAAATATAGAACTGTTTATAGTAGGCTAATTTGGGCTAGGAAAGTGGACATATGTATATACATGCATAATTATTTGCTTATATATTCAAAACAGAAAATGTTGAATAAGATAAAAATTAAAAAATAATTACCTGCAGGAAAAGTTAAGAAAAAAAAGGAAAGGCATAGCCATAGAAGCATCTATGAGTATAGTTTATTGCATAATTTTTAGTTGAATGATATATACATGATCAGGGTTCTTTCAAAAAGTGAAAGATTCCTAATAATTAAAAGCAAATTGAAACAAAAGAATTGAACCATTTAGCATGTTACTATTAGAATTAGACATAGAAATGAATCAGTATAGCTGACATTTACATAATGTTTTGTGTGTTCATCCCTTGTGAAGCCTAATTTGATGGAAATTGAAAAGAGGAACAGCAAAGGTAGGTTAGACTACATTTGTTCATCTTATTGTTAATTATAGTTATGGCCTTGTTTGAAACTACTAGAAGTTAGAAACACAGAGCAAATGAGTAATTATATTAATATTTTAATATCATGAGAAATCAAGTAATAAAAATGATAATTATACAAGCAAAGAAGTTAGCCAAAACAATAAGATCTTAGATTCAAAATACTAGCGTGAACTCCTGGTTTACTTCCATGATTTGACAAATTATATTATTTTATAGCTCTTTTGAAGAAAAAATTCAGAAGACCAGAGGAAAGAATCTATATAAAGCACGTCTACTAATCAAGTCAGGGCTGCGTAAATAAGACTCTCCATGTAAGAGACACCAACACTCCTTCAAAAATAGTAATTCCAAATCTTCAACAGAAAATGTACAGACTGGTTGTGTAATAACTTGTTCCAAAAAGCAAAAAAGTGTTCAAACAGGAAAAGTATCATATGATAAGGGTGCAAAAGCCCTTCTTCTTTGAAGAAGTCTCTTTTGGGCTAAACTGATACAAAAAGTTTCAAAAAAAAAAAAGCTCTAATTTGGAAGCACATCAAATATATACAAATGCATGAATTCATAATTGACAGTACCATTTAAAGCAATCTCCTTGGTTTCCCCTTAGAAGTTGGTAATGTAACTCACTCTTTTAATCTTAACAACTAAAGAGAAGAGTCAAACATTTGTGCTGCATTTTTCTCTACTATATTTCAGAGTAGTCAAATTAAGCACATGGCAAACTTTTTCTTTTTTGTGGAAATAATTCAGTTACTAAATGTAGAAGAAAAATAAGATCAAAAGAGTTTTTTTAATCCATAGTGAAATAATGAAAACAAGACACTAAGAGATACTAAATCATTAGGTAACAGTGAATGTGTGTGGAGGTTTGGAAATAGCCCACACATTAAACGTGTTGCACAATGTTCCTGTCACTGAAAATGGGAAGTCTGCATAAAAATTTAACAGTAAAACATGATAGAATGCACACGGTATCACTATATATTTTCCTTTCCTCCAAAATTAAACTTGAATCTAATTAAATCTCTAAATCTCTGTACTACTTTACAGGAGTTAGGAAGTAGGCAATACTTCTCAAACTTTATTATTTCTCCACTAGAGGCTTTTTAAGTATTTTCTCTTAAATTTTTCACCCTTAAAATGTGCATACTCTCTATGTACTATATACACAGCCCATGTACTACAGTTCTTTGGCTGTTTTTCCCTTTCAGGGATATATATCACTCTCACTGAAAACAAATGTTAGAAAGACAAATTAAATAATATCACATAAACACTTTCAACTCAATAATAACATAAACTAGTTTTCTTCCAAGAAATTAATAAAAGTAAAACAAAAGAGGTAAAGATACTGACAGAAAAATACATGACAAGAATATATGATCAAAAGGTAAAGTGTAGGGCTGGGGATTAGTTCAGTGGCACCATGCCTGTCTGGCAAGTGCAAGGTCCTGAGTTTGATCCCCGGTACCAAAACCAAAGTCATACATGGTCATAAGAACTTTTGTGGATTCACAATTCAAATGAGTCAACTGTGAACAAACATCTCTGGGATTATTAACAGTATTTGAATTGGAATTGGAACTGAATATTACGTGGCATTAAGAAATTAGTAAAATGTTTTACATTGTGACAATGAAATGATGGAACAGGGAAAAATATCCTTCACAATAGAAGTGCATCCTGGAGTTTTTATAGGTAAAGGGGCACAGTATATGAAATTTACTTCAGTAAGCTCTAGAAAATTAAGTAGGATGTGATATAAGTGAAATAAAATAGAAAAATACGAATACTGTCATGAAAATGTGTGATGAATAAAAAATTTTCCAGTAAAATTTTCTACTTCTTTGCATACATTTGAAAATTACCATAATAAAATGCTTTAAATAATACAACAATCAGTATCTTACATTTTTTATATAATCCTATCATAGTGATTCATTTAAACTATAAATGAGTATGAAAAGTTTTAGACAACTGCATTAGAACAAATTATCTTTATGTGGTAGAGAAATAAAATACAACAAATACACTACTCTTGGAAAATACATTCATGGGACTTCCATTAATTGAATTCTAAAGGCCAAAAATGTATCTTTTTGCATTTCTGGTCATATGAACAAACCTTAGATTCATCACTTCGATTGCTAGAGTGACAGATTTTAAGTATACTTTGTAATCATTTTCCGCATTTTTAATGTCTTTCTTTTGATAATGCTTTCAGCGGAAAAAGATAATCAAGATAAAACATTGGGAACTGTGATATGATCTAAGTTAGCTGAGAAATGTCATGAACTCAGGTCAAAATAGCCAAATAATGTTTTACCTTTGTCCTCAACGGAGATGTTCACAGGGAAAACATTCCACTCAAATCAAACACTGGTTTGTATATCAGATGCCAAGAATGAATTCTCTGATTACTCTTAAGATAGAGTTAAGTAATAGCGTTGCTAAGATGTTATGTAGGCCAACATCGTTGATTCAATAAAAATTCTCAGGAGAATTGATGTTTGGCATATGATTTCTCAACAGAATTTATATCTGGCATGGGTCAATGTTCTTCGTTCCAGTCAAAATTGAGACAAGAATGTTACATGTGCTTTCTGCTTACATTCAATAATGTTTAGCGTTTGCCATTTTTTCTTTTAGGAGAACAAGAATGTCATGAAGAATGAGCTTTAATGAGCGTTGGTTATTGGCGATAGTGGGTCTGTCTTTTTATAGCCATTCGAGGTGTCCCTGAAAGAGACTTTCCAGTACCATCAGAAAACACTGATCACAAAATTTTCTTACCTGAAGTAAACGAGATATCTCAAGTGAGAAGTGAGTTTCATATATTTCAAGATCTACTAAGAAACCAAATTTATTTTTAAACCTTTATATAACCAAGAGAAACTTGTCAAAATGAAAAACGTTGAATTCTGTTAAATACTATTCATATTTTATATAGGGAACTTTTCTTTCACATTTGTAGATTAAATTCTGTTATAATTAGAAAATCATTGTGAATTGTTACCAGATTAATATTTCATCAAAAGAATTTCTTATTAGTTTATGAGATTATTACCATTTCCATTATTCCCTTTATTATTAAAAGTTTTGACTTACTCAGAAAGATGAGGACTTTCTCCCAGTAAAACCACGTCACAAATTAGTAAGGTACTTTTAAGTAATGGTATTTAGTGATTAGTTTTGAGTTTTTAAGAAAAACATCTCAAAATACTTAATCCTGATTCACTCTAAATTATGGAGCTAATTTATAACTAGTATGGTGAGTGGATGTTTTCAAAAGAGAAGTAAAATTGAAATTACAAATGCAGCACCCCATGCCTTTCTAACTGTGTTCAGCCCCTATCTCTGATTAAGACGTGGCTGCAGTGTCACTCCGATTGGCTACATGACGTGTCCAGAGAGTGAGAAAGTTGTTAGAATCTGTCTTGCATGTGTGATATATGGATTTCTTTCACAATTAAACTGTACATATTTCAGAAATAGTTTCAATTAAAAAATTTTAGTGATTTTTAAATATATTTGGAAATAGTCAATATTGAAGTTAAAACTTTAGAAGTTGGCAGTTTTTAACTCATTATAGAGCAAATGAATCTTCCTATAATTCAGTCCAGGTATTACTCTTAGCCTAATACTTGTTGACAATTGTGTTGGTTGATGGAAAATAAAAATCAGTTTTTTTCTAAATACTTATGAGACATCCTTTTACAAGAAATTAATGAAGAAAAAAGTATATACTAATCCCTCATTAGTTGTGGGTGCATATATGCATGTGTGTTCATGCATCCATACATGCACGTATGTGTATATGACGTATGTGTATATGTATTCATTTTATTCTGAGGTAAGGTCTTGCTAAATTGACCAGGCAGTCCTCCTGCCTCGGCTTCCTCAGGCACTGGAGTTATAGGAGGGCACAACCATGCCCAGCTCAGATATAATACTTATAAACATTTTCTCACATTCTGTGGATTGCCTTCTTATTTTGTGGAAAGTCTCTTGATGCACAAATTTTTTAAGTTATTAAGAAACTCAATTGGTCTCTGACTTTTTTACTGCCCAACCTGCTTATGCCAGAAATCCGATAGCATGAATGGTTCCTTTTATGTTTTTGTCTAAGCTTTTTTCATTGCTTTAGCTCTAATATTTAAGAATATCCAGAAAACTGCTGACACTCAGCAACAAATGCAACATATACAATTCAAAAATAGTCAAAGGACTTGAATAGACATTTCTCTAGCAATGTATAAATAGCTAATAAGCACATGAAAACTTTTCAACAACAATTTTGATTAGGAAAGTGCAAATCAAAGCTACAATGAAATATCCTTTTACACATGTTAGGATGACACGATTTAAAAAGGAAGTAACAAGTGCTGGCAAAAATGTGGGGGAATCCAGCCTTTTGTGGGGTTCTGTGTTGAGATTTTAGTCAACGTGTTGACCCATTTTCTCATCATCAGGACAAAATATCTGATGCCTGCAACTCAAAGGAGATGAGATTTATTCGGGTTCATGTGACAGAATCTGCAATCCCCAAGAGGACCACACAAATTGAAGAACGTTTGGAGGATGCACTGTGGTGAAGTATAGCTTTTATCTTCGTGGTTTTGGGGAAGTATAAGAGATTTCCATCTCTGGGGCACACCTTGAGTGCTACATTCCCAGTGACCTGCTCCCTCCATTGCCGGTGGGGCCCCAGCACACGACAGCACGTTCTGACAGGGCCCTCATGATCTCGTAATGACTTCTTCAAGACTTCCATCATCTATTCAAATGGACAATTAAGATTAATTGGCACAGTGGAAACGTAAAATATACACCTCTCCAGGAATACAGTACCACTGTTTCTAAAAAACAAATTAAACAGGATTACTGTAGGCTTTAACATTCTAAATAAGGAAGACAGGGGTTAGAAATGTAGCTCAATGTATTGTGTTTGACTAGCACGCATGAGGCCTTTGATTCGGTGCCAGAACCATCAAACAACAGCAACAACAACAACAAAACCTAATACAAATCAAAACAAACAAAAAATAGAGCCTGGAAGAAATGTTTCACTTACATTCCCAGATGTTTCCTTTGCTACTTTTCTCATTGTTGTTGTGCACACATGTTTATAGCAGCTCATTTTGTGATAGCTAAATCTTGGAAACAACCCAAATGCCCATCAACTGGAGACTGGATAAAGAAGATTTTTTTCCTATAAAATGGAGTATTATTCTGCCTTAAAGAATGATAAGTTTGAATCATTTATACTCCAATGAATGTACCTCAGGACATACTCATAAGTGAAATAAATAGGTCACAGATGTGTAAATATTGTATCTGTCCTCTGGTATGAGAAACTGAAGATGTTAATGAGTTCTAGAATGTATGGGGATTATTGTGAAGTAGAAAATATTCAAAGGGAAATGTGAGGAAGGGGTGAGTAATGATGGGCAAAGAAAAAGTGTGATGGTAATAAAAAAAAAGGAAACAGTCTATATTTAAGGGGTGCAGGATTGTGGCATGGGTAGGGGAATGGGAAAAATTGAGAATTATATCATGTCATATATTGGTGCAAATTCCCAACATTGAACGTGATTATGATGTATGCATACAATGTACCAATAAAGATTTTTAAAAATACCCAATATCCAACATTAAAGGTTAAAAAGTTCATATGGTTCACAGTTTGTAGAGATTTCATTTGGTGGTTGGCTGGCGCCAGTGCAGAGTGACAGGGCGGAGGGGCGTCGCAGAAGAGAAACATGGACACAGCAAGGCCGTGAAGTCCGGAGGAAGGAAGCAGCCGGCGCCAGCAGCAGCCTCTGCCCCTCTTCCCACCCAGGCTGTGTGCCTGAGGCAGGCGGCGCTCACACCCGGGACCCACGCCCAGAGCACTGTCAGCCCACCCGCCGATGAATTCGGGAATCGCATCGTCATCCCAGCGTCGCACTCTTTGGATCCAGCCGCCTCTGCACAGCTTCGTTCACGACCGCGTGAGGCTTTGAAGGGCCCTCTCGCTGCGAGCCATAAGAGACGTATTATTCACAACTAGTGCATAGAAACAACCAAGGCTTCCCTGGAAGATAAACAGATAACCAAAATGTTTTCTATAAATGCAGATGAATGGAATATTATTCAACTTTTAAAAGGAGCAGATTTCTATGATGTACACTATGCACAGTAACAGTATGGATAAAAGTAATGGTATTATACTAAACGGCATAAGCCAGCTACAAAAAGATAAACCCTGTATTAAACTCACAAAAGAATGGTCACAAACACAGTTTAAAAAAAAATGAATGAGAGTAGCCAGCACGGAGGTAAGGGAAGAATGAAGAGTTATGTTATCGAGCATAGAATTTTAATGTTACAAAATGAAAATATTATGAAGATAAGAATAGGGATGTAATAAGTGTAATATTGCTGAACTGTAGACTTAAAATGATTAAAATGGTGAATTTGGTTATATGTCTTACCACAATGAAAATAAGTGGAGTACAGAAGAAAATGTACGTTATCAGCTGGAGCTGAAGAAGGAGCTTAAGAGCTTGAGCAGAGAGAGACGTTTCCACCCGGGCTGAGAGCACGGAGCCGCGACAGCGGAGAAGCTCAGAAAGACACACGGACACTCACAGAGCAGTGGGCGGTTCTAGGCCTCTGGAGCAAAAAGGGAGAGGATTGTGAGGCTTTTACCTTAAAAAGACAGCTCACAGAACGGTCGCTCGCAGAGAGATGACTCGAGACCGTAACAGGTTTTTATTTATTTATGAGTTTATTTAGGAAGTGACCGCGGGAGTGTGGTGAGCAGGCTGCTCGGGGGGCGCGGGAGCCGGTCACCCCTTCCCGCTCCGTCTTTCGCGTCCTGCTGTGCCTCCTGCACTGCTCGGGTCTGGGGAGCAATCGCTAGGTCGAGGGATGTGGAAGTTTCTTAGCAGATATGAATTACAACGGAGCCAGTCGAGATCCTCGAACGTTTAGTATTTGTGATCTACACGATCGCTTATGTACTTAACATTTTCATTCAGAATTATGTACAAGTGATTATATTTTTCTTTAAAATTTTCGGGCACATTTATATCCACGGGACTCACTCCCTCGTCTCTGCGGCACCTGAGCAGAAGGCGAGTCGCGTGGAGTGCAGAGCCCACGCACGGCCCGTGGGCGCTCCGGAGCTGTCAGCTGAGCCCGAGGCCGACCGCGCGCGGAAGGGCGTCGCACGGACAGGCCCAGCACAACAGGCTGGGCGTGTTTTGAGGAAATACAGAGCAGAAAATAGCTGTCTGCGAGTTTTAAATGGAAGCATTGAGGCTCTGAATTACGCAGTACGTTCAGTCCAAATTGTAGAAAGAAGGTACTCCGGGCACCTATTAGGCCTCTTTGTCCGGGCGACAGTCATGCTAATGAAGACAACGATACTCAGGGTCACCGACGTCTGCCAGTAGCCCCTGGATAGGCACAGATATCTCTCTAGAAGCTCACAGCCTTCCCTGGGTGGCTAGGGCTCAGAAAGTCCAAGAGCTATTCAGTCGTGTAGGTGCCATTTTTAAAAAAAATTTGAATCTTAATGGATACATTATATATACACACCTCATGATCATATACAACATTGAGAATTTGTACCAGTATATGATGCATTTTAGTTCTCATTTTTCCCATTCCCCCACCCACCTTACAACCCCCACCCCTGTGTACGTAAGCCTTGTTTCTCTTTATTAGCAGCATATTTTTCTTCCCCTGTTACTTACCCCTACGCCCCATTTCCCTTGCAATATTTTCTATTTCACAATATCTACCGTATATTCTAGAGATTATTTATGTCTTCAGTTTCTCATACCAGAGAAAAGATATGATATTTACAAATCTGTCACCTATTTATTTCACTTATGAGTATGTCCTGAAGGTACATCCATTTGAATATAAATGACTCAAACTTATCATTCTTTATGGGAGAGTAATACTCCATTTTACAGGAAAACCACACCTTTTTTATCCAGCCTCCAGTTGATGAGCATTTGGGTTGTTTCTAAGATTTAGCTATCACAAACAACAGGTTAGTTAGAACTCTTGGACACACTGGCCTAGGGAAAGACTTTATGAAAAAACCTCTACAGCATGAGAACTAGCAGAAGAAATCAACAAATGGGATCTCATCCTATTACAAAGCATCTCCATAGCAAAAAAAAAAGAAAAAGAAAAAGAAAAAAACACCAGCAGAGCAAAAAGACAACCAATAAATTAGGAAAAAAAATTTACCAGTGGTTTTTCAGACAAAGGGCTACTATGTAGTATAAAGAGCTTAAAAATCAGCCCTCCCCCCCCAATTTAAACATCCACTTCAAAAACGGGCATCTGAGATGAACACTTTTCAGAGGAGGAAGTAAAAGCAGCTGAGAAATACATAAAGAAGTGTTCAACGTCACTAGTCATTAGTGATGCTGAAGAAAACAACATTGAGATTCCATCACACTTCACACAAAATGGCTGCTATTTCAAAATTAACCATCGACAAATACTAGTGAGGCTGTGGGAAGAAAGGAACCCTTGTCCACTGTCGGTGGAATGTAGACTGGTGCAAGCACTGTGGAGATCCGTGTGGAGATTCCTCAGAAAACTAGGATTAGAGGTCCCACTTGACCCTGCTATTCCCCTGCTGGTACGTACACGAAAGAATTAAAAGATTCATACCACAGTGACATATGTGCACCCATGCTCACAGCAGCTCAGCGTATGTGCCTGTAACCACCCCTGCGAAGTTTCCTGCAACTGGCGATAATGACTCCCAAAGTTGTTTGCATATTAAAATTACTTGGGTTTTTAGAAGTTCCAAAAGCCAATCTGCAACTCAGAGCAACAGAATTAGTGTGTCTGAAAGAAGGGGGACACAATCATCAATTCTTCAAACTCTTCATGGGGTTCTAATAGATGAACAAGTTTGACAACTGAAATCCTCCTCTCAATTCACGCCATAGAGCGGGAAGAGGAAAAAAAATGCACTTGTCAGTTAGTTAATGTGATAAACAAGGGAAAGGCACACACAGCAGAAGTCCCCACTTATTTGTTCCTTCCCCAGGGTCCCTTCCTCCGGCTCCTGAGAATATGTTGTCCAGCTCCCCCTTCACTTCGTCCACACAGCTAGAGCTCGCAGAATGCCCTGGGACTTCTCCCGGAGGGAGATGTCATCCCGTGTTTCCTTCAGGAGCCTAACTAGGGAACGAACGGAGAGCAAGCAAAAGGGGTTAATGGGCACGTTCAGACACAAAGACTTAGATGATTTTCAGCATATAACAAAATAATATGCTACATAATGAAGACAGATTTTCTGCAGATTACGTAAGCATCTGGTCAGATAGGGAGATTGCCAGATTTTAGCCAATTTCTTGTAAAACTAATGACCAAATCTACACTATAGCACTGATGACTCTGTATCTTACCATATCTCACATTTCTGTTTTTACATATTATTTTTGGAAATAGAAAGTTTTCCAGGATGTGTTTATTGAAGAAAAGACCAAATTGTGTTTTCCACACTTCTTTTGGGAGACTATTTTCATTGGGATTTTGATTTTCTCCGAAGTCACAAGAACCAACTTCAAAATCAGGAGGACTCAAAGCCTAGTTAACGCTTTGTTCAGGGATGTGGTCTGTGAGATGGATTTCTCGAATTGCTCATGACTCCTAGTTTTATCATTCTAAGCATGAACATTATTAGAAATAGTCCCAGTTATGTACCAAAGACGAAAAGAACACCTCCCCCTGCCAAGCCTCCCCATTTCTAGTCTATCTTTTGTTCCTCCACCTTCCTTTGGGATATGCTTATCCTTGGACTTCAGGAAGAATTCAGTGGGGTACCCACACACTAGAGTGAAAAGCCAGGGTACTTCTCTCATATTCCAGGATTTCTGGGAAGAGTTTGGAAAACTTAGTTAAAGTCAGACACCACTAAGAAAACACTCCCGGAAATTGCCTGAGGCTCTGCAGCTGCTACCTGTGTCCTCCCTGTCACGTTATAGCTCAGTGAGTCTCCTGGCCTGTCAGGACGAAGGAGCCTCCCGGGAAGCAGACGGCCAGGAAAGCGGTGTGTCACGTCGGATGGCACGGGACACGCTGGCCCTGCCACCCTCGAAGGGTCACACTCCTGCTGCGAAATGTGAACTCCAAGGGACAGAGTTTTGCAACACAAGGGAAGTGCAGCAGGATTTCGAAGTCAGTAGAAGGAAGACTCAAGATCAGTGTGTGGCATGGAAAAGAGATGCTGAGACTATTAGTTCAAAGCACAAACAAAAGCCTTTTTAGGAACACATGTAGGCTCTTGAGTTTCAGGAAGAACAAATGCGCACTTCCATTTTGAGGAATCAGGTTGAGATGGTTTCAGCCTCCTGCACAATCAGCCTCTTCCAGTGAACTTGTGGCACTCAGCAATAGTCACTTGAATGAGGACAGTACAGTATTTGCAGTGGCCTAACCCATTAACAGCTCAATCAAAATGCAGAGTATAATTCCAAAATAGGAGATAATTATATGA
>PVIC010053557.1:0-11817 GCA_004025085.1 Thryonomys swinderianus
CAAAAATGTTATAGATCCACATTGTTTTCTTTAATATCCTCATCCCTTTAACTGCTTGAGTTTTACACATATTTATGTGAGGCAGGAGTGCCTTCTGCGTGATCCATCCTGCTGGTAGCCTCAGGCTAACGGACATCACTCTGCTAAGGCAAGGGAATCACTGAAACTTTATGGATGATTCTGCATCTTTCCTCCAAATTAGTAATGATTTTTCACACTAAAAAAATAAAAGTTCCAAATGTGAGGAAAAGACACATGTAAGGGGGATTAAAAAAAAAAGTTAAAAATGTTTCTCCAGGTCTGTTCCAGCATACATAGTCACTTACTTTATATTGGATTGGACATTTTGCTTCAGTAAGTCTGAATATCATTTTTTGGAGAGCCGCTGAGTAAAGTTCGTAAAATGTACCATCCTCCATGCTCCAGAGTCCATCCTTAACGCGGCTGCCAGAATAATTCTCCCAAAGAAGTGGGTTAAGTGACCGGTGCTCAGAGTGCTCCACAAGCCCTCAGCTTTCCAAAGGCTCCATAGACCCACCAGGGCCTTGGCGTAGCTCTTCTTTTTGCTGGGGCATCTCTTTCCTGGCATACCCTGTATAGCTCATTTCTTTCTTATTTTTAAGTATTTGCACAAATGTCAAAATCCACAGGCTATCTTAAATTCACAGTAGCCACTCGGGCCCCCACTCTTCTCCTCTATTCTATTCTAATTTTCCTTGCTTCTTTCTTTTGCTTAATTATTGGGTATTATCTTTCCTCCCAGCTACAATGTAAAACTCATTAGTTTAGAAAACTTTGACCTTTGTTACAGGGCATTTCCTCTCGGAAGCTGTGCAAGCTCCCAACCACCAAAGCCTGTGTGGAGGACAGACTAAAAAAAGACAAGATCTTAATGTATAAATGGGGGAAGGATGATCCAAGTTATTATCTGGCTGAGACACCATCTCCCAGAGCTTGCCACTATTTATTGATCACATGGCTTCTAAGAAGGGGCAAAGGGCAGTGCAGGGAACAGCGGCATGGAGAGCTCTGACAGGAGCAGTTCCTAGCAACAAGGGAATGAAAATTCTAGCAAAAACAGCTCAGAGATTAGTGAGAAATTTGTGCCTCTATAGAAGTTTTCAGTACGATTTGTGCTGCCCTTGGCTGTCATACTGTCTCGCCACCCAAGATGGCACAGCATCACGCATCCCTGACACCTCCGCTGTCCCCAGCAGTGTGGGGAGTTGCACCTTTCCTGCACACAACTGCCAGTTCTTCAGGCAGCCACTGCAGGCCAGTAGGTAGACTTGGACTTTTAATACGAGAAACCGGTTTATGAATTCATACCTCACTCAAAATGGTCTCCATCAGTCTCCTCTGCCAGATAGAATACTACTCAGTACAAATTAGTCATATCAAATATTTGTAGGATCTACTTATTGTATTTATTGTCACCTTTCTTAACAATCTGCTCCCCAGCCTCATTCTTCCTATATCCTCAGTATTTTGACAGATAAGGAAAAGAATCTTTTAAAAACTTATTCGATGGAATGTTTCTAATAAACCACTACTCTTTAATAATCATGATAATAGATAGTGCAAGCAGTATATCATTCTCATCATTGATCAGCGCAGCAGTATGCTGATGCAAAGTATTCACTATTTATATTGCTTTACATTAAATTTATTTTGATAAGGTCCAGAGATCAAAAATCATTGCAAATGGAAGAGTCCATCAACTGAGACATTTGAAAACATGAGTGAGGTAGAATGGTGGGAGTACAATTTGTCCTGTCATATATTTAAGGTCTCTGTTAATGCTAATATAACCTGATATTTCTTTGATTTTTGAACGAACTGTGGCACTGAGTCATATTGTCCTGTCCAAGGCTGTAATCTTCCTTTAGTGTCATCAACTGTCAAAAGTCCAGTCATTTTTGCAATATGTACCCTTTTACTTCCAGATGTGCCATATTGTGCCATATTAATATCAACATATTGCTGATCACTCACTTCTTTTTTTTTGAGACAGGGTCTCACTTTGTAGTTCAGGCTGGCCCTGAGTTCACTATGTAGCCCAGGCAAGTCTCGAACTCAGCAATCCTCCTGTCTCTGCCTCCCAAGTGCTGGGATTACAGACATGAACCACCAGGTGCGTCTATTTGTGTACATATTGCAGAAGTTGTAGTTGGTGTGATATACAGAATGCCAAATTTAATTAAGTTATTTGGGAACCTAAAATTATTTTCATAGAAGATAGGGACACTTCTAAGAACCTTTTGTGAATGTCCAGGCAACCTGTTACTTGGGCAATGCACCTTCAGTGTCACGTGCAGTTGACTTGATGTTTCACTTTAACAAATTTAAATCTTATTTTCTTCTGTACTATAAAATGTAGACTTTGCCCTCTGACAGTAAGCACTATCTATACTTTCATGAAACAGGATATCTTCTTCTTTCTATTTTTCTCTAGCATCAGACTTGCTGTGTGATGCACTGCTCTCCAAACTTCCTAGAACTAAGAATGAGAGATTGATGGAGCCTAAACTACTAGTTGTTGCATGTCCTCTTAGTTGCCAAATTAATCAGTTTTTAAAATTGACTCTGTTGGTACATTTTAGGTATATATTGTGATCACATTCATCATTGGGAATTTGTATCTATACACGATATAGTTTGATTCTTATTTTTCTGTTCCCTCGAGCTTCCTTCAGTCCACTTACCTCTATACACATAATTTTAGTTTCCACTTTTTCTTTTTTACCTTCAATATTTTTTCTTCCCCTTCTTTGCTCTCCCTCACTGCCCCACACAATTTCACCTTATATACTTTCAACTATTCCAAAGATTTTCCCATTTAATTAACTTCATGAAGCTTCAAAATAGCTTTGTAAAATGGGGATGCATTTTACGCTGTAAATGGTATATGAAAAACAAGAAAAGCACACAAATTTAAAGTGATTTCCATGTCAAATATTGAGCAAACTGCACCTCAGAGAAACAGCAAAGATCAGTTTCCTGTCAGCTATATAATATATATATATATATATATATATATATATATATATACTTTTATAAAAAAATAAGCCCACATTTGCAGTACATAATGTTTACATCCTTTGTTGGGAGTTGATACATGCATATAAATATCTTAATTTTTAAATATTTCCTTCCTCTTCCTTCTCTCGCATTTCCTTCTATCTTCTGATCCTCTCCTAATTTGTGTACAGTAGAGCTCCTCATTTCCTGTTCTATCAGTCTTTGTTTGCTAAAGAAAGATTTAATGGAAAATATAGAAATATATGTGAATGTATAAGATTGGCTTATAATGACCAGCCAGAGTCAGCTGTGGAAGAATTTAAAAGGGCTGTCTGCACTCGGAAGACCTGAGGGATCCAGTGAAAGGCCTGGCGCTCACCGCGACACTCTGCACAAGTGCCTCAGAAGGCTGAAGGGCCAGTGTGAAGGCTGAAGTCTGCTCTGGAAGGCTGAAGATGCCATCCAAGATGAAGACTGGAGTGCCTCCGGTGATGTTTATGCAGTTGTTTTGCTTTAAATCTAGTGAATATTTCGCAATTAAAAACAGTATATTTTCATATTTTGATTGGATATCTACATATGAGCATTTATCCAAAGCTTTTTGTGTTATGTATTCATTTTTATCCTTGAAATTGGAATATGATGAATTTCTTTAATACATTTTCAAGATCAAATCAACCCTCTACTCTGAAATAAATATTTCTTACATTAATATATTTTAAGTTGAATTTCCTATAATTTTTTTTAGTATTGCTTCTAAATTTATATATGAAATTGTCAAGTAATATGGTTAACTTGAAATTTTTGCTTGTTTTGGAAAGAAATTAAATTAACTTAAAATGGTTTGAGACTCATTCTAATATAGAACAGAAGTAACTCTTATCAGAGGCTGATATATTTGAGGGCGGGAAAGTAAGAGATTTCAAATAACATTGTCTTCCAAGGATATTAGTCTCTTCTACTTGTCTGTTACTTTTAAAGATGATGGGTATGTTAATGAGAAGCAATGAATTGTTCTATACTGTACATAGATCAAAACATCAAATTTAACTCCATGAGCATACACAACTGATACTCTCAGTTTAAACAAGTGTTGTTTTTGTTCAACTTTGAATTCAGACAAAGTACATTCATAGCACACACGAGTGGGAGAGAGGACCTGCTCATTGTTGTTTTTCAAGAGCAGCATTTAGTGGAGTTGCTTTGTTCTGATGAGCTCTTCCATTCTATCCCTCTTCGAAGCTTCCATTCAAGTTCTCCTCATGCAGCATTCAGCCCCAGTAATCAACCCCTTGGACTCTTCTCATGGTAGGTGGCTTCATCTGGCTTCATGCTTTCATACCTACCCATCAGACAGCTCTGAGAACCAAATCTAAACATCTAGATGACTGCTTAATATATTTTGTTAATTTTTCTAACCATCTCATAGTTTGAACGTCCCAAGCTATGCCCAAATTTCACCTGCCCAGTGACTCTTCTTGCAGTCTGCTCTTGATTAGTAACAGCTCCTCTGTGACTGAAGTGTGGGGAGTGATCCAAAGCTTGACTCAGCCCTGCCTAGATTTCTAACCCATATGCGCTGGAAATGATTAATGTCTATTGTTCTAAACTTCTACATTCTGAGATTATGTTTTATAGAACTACAGATAACTAAGACAAAGTTACATTCTATTCCTTTTCTATTCTTCAAAGGAACTTCTGTAAGATTGATGTTACTCCTTCCTTAAAGGATGAATTTATTTCTAAACCATTTGTCTCCATGTGTTCTTATGAGGGTGGTTATGACTACAATTTTAAATTTTCTTTGTCACAATAACTATTTCTCTAATGATAAATCTCATGGATTTCATTTTTCACATAATTTGATGCTTAGAACTACAGTTCTAGGATTATTTTGAAAAAATGACATGTTGACAAATGATGGTGATGTATAATTTTGTCCTTCTTAGGGGTGACTTGTCATATTTGGAAAAAGGACAGATAAGATTGGTAAATACCTTGGTTGTTCAAATTTTCTAAATCCTATAAATGATTATAACTTTTACTTTAGCTATGAGTCTTTCAGAGTTAGAAAAAAAAATCTCTGAACTTTGTAAAGTGCTCTTTCACTTTAAGTGTTATTAGTATTGTGCGTGTGTTTATTTCTGTATTGGCAGAGTTTTCAAAAACAATTTCATTTGTTCAGGTTTACGGTGAACTCCCTGTGGTCCCACTGGCCCCGCTCCCGAGCGCTGACACCTCAGGCGCGTACCACCACTCTCAGCCAGGGTAATCTCATGATCGCATGCATCCTGGAGTGCTAGTTTGCTTCAAATTTGACCAAAAGTAAATTAGGCACTCAAGAAAGATTCTTCATGTTTAAATGTATATTATGTTTGTATGGAAATTTAAGTGCTACAAGTAAACATTTATGGGATAGATTTCTTTAGTCTATTACAAATAGTGTGTATACTATGTGCTGAACAGCTAGTATATTTTAATTAGTCTTTAAACTGTATGCCATCTATGTAAAATCCAGTCTCACTCCAAAATGTGCAAAGTGACTTCTTTATAGAATGTAGAAGTATTACATCAGTGGATGTTAAAAAGTTTTTATTTCGGCATCTCCTAGTTAGAATTTTGAGCATTTCTAATATCCAAAAATAGTTTTATTTAGTGTAAGTCAGAATTAGTTTGTTGGTAAGGACCTTGACATAAAACAAACTAAACAGCTAATGTGATGAACGGAAAGACTATTTCTATGAAATGGCTCTCATATGAACATCTTTGCTGCAATTCAGATCTTGAAATAGAAATTTGGTAAACACTTCAACTCCCAAAGAGTTATTGAAAGAGCCAAGAGAACATTTCTTTCTTAGCCTCCCAAGCTTCTTAAATCATCTCTTTTTCAGGAAATAAAAAGTGAAAATTCAAGGGGAAATTATGTAAGTAAAGAAGGTGATATTCTGGCTGTCAGAGTTGGTGGCTACAATTATATTTCCTAAATATCATCTGTGTTCGGAACAAGTGTTCATTCCTGCCATACATGCTCATTCTGAGTGTGGTACTCTGTGAAATGGCAAAAAGTGGTCACTTTCCCTCTGCTCACACCAGCCCTGCCCTATATTACAGCTTATCATGTTTACTATTCTAGGTCATATAGACTTATAGAAATATATTGATAATTTGCACTAACTTTTATTAGGTACTATAGAATACAATCTTTTTGCCTCTAAATATTTGTGCCAGTGAGATATCAAGAAGATGCAAATATACATTGCTTATTGGCCACCATTAATTAGTTATTTTCTCATGTATCTAGTGATCACAAATTTTCAGATTTACTATTCAGACTAGCGTTTGTTTTATAAAAGCCAAGCTGCATTAAATAGCCAGACATTTATCAAATTTCTAAAAGGTTCTAAGTAATGTGGATTCTATATCCAGATGTAGTGTGGTCTAAAGGTGTGAGGTAAACTATACAGGATTTAGAGGGGAAAAAGCAACATCTTTGTCAGCATTCAATAATTGAATATTGCTTCTCCTACAAAAAATAGTGAGAATCATGAAAAAGATTAGATAACCTGTATCAAATCTAGAAATATTGTTGAGACACTATTAATAAAGTTAAAATTGATTTATATCAGGAAAGAAAATGCTTTCACATAGATTAAATAATTCCAAATACTTAAAAACTTTGCTTGCAGACAAAATAGTTCCAAATCATTATGATACATAAAACTTTGCAAAGACTTTAACAAATTCTTTATAAAAGATATCATAAGGTTGGATAAGATATATGAAAAGGAAAACAAGAAGGGAGAAGAAAAAAGAAAAATAGCAAGAGAAGGAAGGAAGAAAGGAAGGGAGGGAGGGAGGAAGGAAGGAAGGAAGGAAGGAAGGAAGGAAGGAAGGAAGGAAGGAAGGAAGGAAGGAAGGAAGGAAGGAAGGAAGGAAGGGAAAGAAAGAAAGAAAGAAAGAGAGAGACAGAGAAAGGGTTAAAAAGTGTCATACGTCTCTACAAATACAAATTAAAACCTTACTGAAGTGTATTGTTCAAACACTACAAAACGACACTGAAAAACAGCAGTGACCCTTGAGCAAAGGGAAATGTGTATTCTGCTAGTAGGAGAAAGAGTTGAAAACCACTTTAGAAAATCATGGCAACATTAGTAGAACAAAAAATGTGCATTTCTGCCATAATAGTTTTTCTTAAAAAGAACATATTGAATGTTTACGGAAGTACTATTCTTAATAACACCACCCTGAGACTTCTCTAATAAATGGATAGAAAAGAAAGTGTGGTAGATACGCATCATGCACTTTTATAGAGCAATGGAAACAACACTAAGACCTGTGTGGAACAGTATGGGTGAATTTCAAGACTGTAATGCTGAAAAATACAATCCAGGAACAAAGAATGCTGTTCCATGTGATTTCATGACATTATATTTTACATAAACTTTAAAAAGAGGCAGCATTAACCTATATTTTGAGAGGAGAATATACTGAGAGGTAGTTGAGAGCTAAAATAATTTATATATGCATGATCAATTCATAAAAGTAATTGATATTAAGTATTCATTATATATTATAATTCAATAAAAATTTAAAGAATAAATTGGTAGGGCTTGAGAATATGAGGAAAATAACAAATGAAGTAAATTTGGTCTTGTATTTACAATTTTTGAAATGTGATAGCTAGAAAAAGTTTATGCTATCCTATCTTCCTCTGCAAATTTAAAGTTTTCCACCAGGAAAAGTAAAAGACAGTATAAAGCTAAATAAATTTTCTCACTTGCAAAAATATATGGATATTAACAGCATTGCAATCTAACACTTGGGAAGTCTGAGCATGTTTGACCATGGTGTTGACTGATATGTCATAAGTGTCTTGAAAAATGGAAGGACTATGGAGGGCAATGAAGATTTCCTTAATGAAATACTGATTAAATCTAGGAGATCACATAGTTGAATAAACTACATTAGCATAATATGACTAATTTCAAATTAATAGGTAAGATATATGTTATATATGCAGAGAAAAGATAAAGAACTGTCTCTCCTTTATTCTGACTCCATATTATTGTTCATGGAAGTAGAATTTCAAACCCCTTCCTTCAGTAAATTAACCATCAACTCTTTGAGGCAGGTGCCTTCAGTCTGCAAGTTCACCTAAGCTCTTCATCCGTTTTGTAACATCTTTTGCTTAATATCCTCTTCCTCTGCTCTATCTAAGAGGGTACTTCAAAATCCCAATTCATTTTTGTTATTAGATTTCACTTACTTCTGAAGATGGCTAATACTCATTTGCAAATATTTCATAAGTATTTATAGTAGTTAAGGTTGTCTCTCTCTGTTGCAATTGTGTATTTTTTCTCTAACATTCTCTAGAACTCTCCATTGAGAATCTGAGTATATTTCCTTCATCAACATGCACTAAGTATTTAGCCAATGTCTTGTTCATGATACGTTCTTATAAATAAAAATGGATACAGTATAAGAAATAAATTTATTTTCAGAAATAAAATGTAAGTCATTATCATTACAGATGCAATATTTTACTTTCATAAATGTTCATCATACTAAGGGTTCTAGAGTATCTTCCTATGTCCTCTAGGCAAAAGGTGTTCCTCTGAGTTAAAATGAAACATTCACTTCATTTCTGTTTTTAAATTTACACACTTGTTTTCTTTTTCCAATTTAATTCCCTTCCCCTTACTTAGTGTATTAGAAAATGATTTATATGGACAATTGAATATTTCTCAAAAGTCCCTTCAAGAGAAAGAAACAAGGAACATTTGACCAGGCACAGTTAACATTAAGAAAGTTGAGTGATCCATCAAATTTTCTTCCTTATTCTACTGTTCTATTCCAACATGCATGAATTGTTTTCCACCTGAGCATTTGTCATTTTATTTTAATGTTTGCAGATGTCAAATACATCATGGACCTCCAACCATCAAATAATTTATGATTGGGGACTCTTTTTAGATGGAAAATAACTCCCTCTTGTGTATAGCCAGCTGTGCCAATTATAAAAAGTAGCCAATTCTGAACAAAACCAGCCACCTGAAATTTCCTGTCAGAGCTGCTACAATAAACAGAAAATAGCTTTTACATCAACGGAGAGCATTAGAGCATCGCTAAATTGAATTTGTTAGAAAAAAAAAAAAAAGAATTGTCAGTATAACGTTGATCCAAAGTTCTTCTCCTTGACAAGATCAAATTGTGTCAAGAAACATATGCAAATATGTTTAAGTTCAACAACTCAAAAGAAAACTAGAAAAGGTTACAGAAATTATCCCTCTGGATTTTGACAAAGAATCAGGTGGTTTGGGGCTTGTTAGAAGGTATTTCACAACATCAAACTAACTTTATCATAGTAGTGCCTATACTGTCTCCTCTGGCACACTGTGATGAAGACTATGTACCTTGTCCAGAGAGCAGTTGATTTTCTCTCTGAAACTGGGATTTAACCCAGGGCCTTCACACTGAACTTCATTTCCAGTCCTTTTAGTTATTATTATTATTATTATTGTTGTTGTTGTTGTTGTTGTTGTTGTTATGCTTTTCTTAAAGAAGGGTAACACTACATCTCTAAGATAACCATACTGGGAAAGAAGTGTTAATGAATTTGAATTCTATTTTCTTGTAGATGAACATACAAAAGAAAGAAGTGGAAGGTAGCAAGATCAGAAGGCAGGAAGGAGGAAGGCAGGGAGAAAGAAAGGAGGGGGGAGAGGGGAAAAAAGGAAGGAGGAAGGAGAGAGAAAGGGAGGAAGAAAACACTCATGGCCATCTACTCACTCAACTTAGGCTCTGTTAAATGGAGTATGATGTCTGTATGGATTTCTTTACTCACCTAATAGCTTTTTGTTACAATTGTGTCTCTGCCCCCCTTTTTCATGTAATGGTCTGACTCAAATTTGTTATTCAACTGTTCACCACTTTCAAGCCTCATTCCTCCCTTTATCTGGGAAGGAGAGGGGGTAATGAGAAAGCCTGGGTGTGCTTCTTTTTGGTGCCAGTAGGAAATTCAGAGCATGCAAGACCCTGCCCTTGGACAGAACTTCACACCAAGCCCCACTGCTAACTGCCATAAATATCTCTAGCCAGTCTTGCTTCCAAAATTTCTCAGGCTATTTCAGACCTGCTTGGGATGTCTGATCTACTGTGCTCCAAAAAGGTTCACAGTGTGAGTAACAAAACTTTTCCTACTTTCTTAGTGTATGTGTAATGTCATGAAACTCAACTTCCACACCAGTGGTTAGATGATTCTGAAAGGGCTTTGTGTTGTATATAAATGGAAGCCAAAATATCAGTACACTAGAAGTGTGGAATCAACACAATGCTTTGCAAATTTGGATAAGAAAAAAACAGTGGATTTGAAAATTAAACTAAGCAGGCTATAAAATCGTTGAAGAGCTGGGCGTGGTGGCCCACACCTGTAATCCCAGCACTTGGGAGACAGAGGCAGGAGGATTGCTGAGTTTGAAGCTTGCTTAGGCTACATAGTGAGCTGAGAGCCAGTCCGAACTACAAAGCGAGACCCTGTCTCGAGAAAAAAAAAAAAAAAAAAAAATCGTTGAAGAAAATGTGTAACACAGATCCATTAATGAAGATACTTAGGTTTATTTTATCACTAAATAATTCTGAATAAAAAAAAATATGGTACTCTGGACTGTCAATGAAATGTCTTTATAAGTCAAAGATGGGGAGTGCAGTTGAAGACGTTCACAGGTAGAAAGTACACAACCTTCCAAACTTAGTTTAAGTACTGAAGATATATAAAGATAAAAATACTTCTCACAATAGGAAGGCTATATTGCTGCAAAGTAATTTATAAATTGTAACAGTATTGCGTGCTAACAGGTATTCAGTGATTCTCAATATAAATTGAATATATATCCCATGTAAAACTCCATCAACATACTGAATTAGAAATGATTTTATAGGGCCAGAGATTTAGCTCAGCGGTTGCAGTGCCTGCCTTGCTAGCACAAGGCCCTGAGTAACCACATACAATGCTGGGCGTGGTGATTCACTCCCACCAGCAATCAATACTACATACCACAGTGCCGGGCGTGGTGGCTCAGGCCTGTAATCCCAGCCCTTGGGAAGCAGAGAAAAGACGATGGCTGAGTTTGAGGTTTGCCTGGGCCCCACAGTGAGCTCAGGGCCAGACTGAACTACAAAGAGAGACCCTGTCTCAAAAAAAAAAAAAAAAAAAAAAGATTTTATAAGAACCAGCTCATGGTGGAAATCTTAATCTATTTTCTAGTTTATAACATTTTAACTAAACTGAGGAATGATTTACATGAAATAAAAAGTACACATTTCAAATGACCTATTTGATGAATCTCATCAGGTATTTACCACCATGTAACTACTGTAGTAATAAAGACATAAATGATTTACCTCATCCAGAGAGGATTCTCAGGTCACTGTGGAGGAAAGCCTTATTATAACTTCTTTCCAGGAATTTTCAAATCTGATTCCCCCATGGTTATTTTAATTTTATTGGGTTGCCCATAGAAACTGTACATGAGCCTTTGTATATGACTCATTTAGTGATTTGAGATGGATCCCCAGTGTGTCCTTACTCATGCATATAATTTTTGCTATATAAAGTTTCATTTCAGTTGCCCATTTTTGAATTGGGTCTTTAAACTTGGGGAGGCTGATCTGTTTGAGTTCTTTATATATTGTCGATAATAGCCCTTTGTCTGATACACAGCTAGTAAAGATTTTTTCCCATGTTGTTGGTTGTCTTCTAGCAGTGCCAGCGACTTCTTTGGCTGTGCAGAAGCTTTT
>PVIC010053558.1:0-11812 GCA_004025085.1 Thryonomys swinderianus
AGCCACCACGCCCAGCGACACGTTCATTTTTTATTTTACTATGATTATTGGTAATTACATGAGATATTCAACATTGTTTCAATTTAGATCTGAAATGTCCTCCAGAAGTCTCAAGTGTTCAGAAGGTGTTTGGATCACGGGGTGCCATATTCTTTAGTAGATAAATCCGTTGATGAGTTCTTAGTTCATTGTGCTGCTGGGACATGGGGGGAGGTTGGAGAAGGTAGGCCCCGGGGTCTTGGGCGGATATGGCTCTTTCTTGCTCTGCTTCCTGGCTGGAATGGGTTTCTTCTACTATCCCCTTCTTCTTCTTCTCCTTTTTTTTTTGAATTAACTTTATTGGCACATTTTGGGTATTAAGTTATGATCACACTCATCACTGGGAATTTGTGCCTATGCATGATATTTCTTAGTTCTTTTTTTTTCCTGTCCCCTGTCCTCCCTTCCCCACTCCACTATGTACAAAAGCTTTGTTTCCTTGTTTTGTTTCCATGTTTTTCCTTCTTTTCTCATGTTTTCCTCCATCTCCCCAACATACATCCCCAATTCCACTTCCTTTTTGAACCTTTTCTTTCTATTTTACATTCACTATTACACATTTTGGTCCTCATTTGCAGTTTCAGTTTCTCACACCAGAGTTTGGTATTTACACATGTGTAGATATCTTTATTTCATTTAATAGTATAGCCTCAATATGCACCCATTTCACAGAACTAGAGAAAATAATCCAGAAATTCATCTGGGACCACAAGAGACATCGAATAGCAAAGGCAATTCTAGGCAATAAAGACAAGGCAGGGGGCATCACAATCCCCAATTTGAAACTATACTACAAGGCTACTGTGATTAAAAATAGCATGATATTGCTGGGTGTGGTGGCTCGCGCCTGTAATCCCAGCACTCGGGAGGCAGAGACAGGAGGATTGCTGAGTTCGAGGCTTGCCTGGGCTACATAGTGAGCTCAGAGCCAGCCTGAAGTACAAAGCGAGACCCTGTCTCAAAAAAAAAAAAAAAAAGCATGATATTGGCAAAGAAACACACCTAAGTATTAATTGAACAGATTAAAAGATGCAAAAACAATTCTAGACATACTCAGCCATCTCATCTTTGACAGAGGGGCCAGACACCCTCCCTGGAGAAAAGACAGCCTCTTTAATAAATGGTGCTGGGAGAATTGGGTTCAAACCAGCCAGATGTTAAAAGGGACTAATATCTCTCACCATGCAATAACCTAAAACAAAATGTACCAAAAATCTATATATTAAAACAGAAACACTAAATCTACTAGAAGATAGGTTAGGTAGAACTCTTGGAGATACTGGTGTAAGACTTTATAAACAAAAAAGACTTTATAGGGACCAGAGATTTAGCTCAGTGGTTCCAGTGCCTGCCTGGCTAGTGCAAGGTCCTGAGTTCAATCCCCAGTAACCATATTCAACAATACCCAGCTTGGTGACTCATGCCCACCAGCAATCAGTACCACATACCACAAATGCAGGGATGGTGGCTTACACCTATAATCCCAGCACTCAAGAGGCAGAGGTAGGAGTATTGCTGAGTTCGAGGCTTACCTGGGCTATATAGTGAGCTCAGGGCCAGCCTGAACTACAAAGCAGGACCCTGTCTCAAAAGAGAAAAAGAAAAAACAAAACCTTATAAAAAAGCTTCTACCGAGCCCTTCTGCAATGCTGTTTTTGCCTCGGAGTAAGGCGACTGAGGACTAAACCCCTGAAGCCATGAACTGGATAAAGCTCTCCTACAAGTTTTGGATGCCAGCGATTTGGTCCCAGCTACAGAAGGTTGAATAATACCAACAAATCATTCTAAAGTAGGGTTTGTGTCATATTATTTTGCTCAACCGTTGGTCTGTACAAGTGTGTTCTGAGCACATCTAGGTTAGGGTAGGCTAAGTTATGATGTTCCACAGGTACGGTGTATTAAGTGCATTTTTGACTTAAAATGTTTTCAATTAAAAATGAGTTTATCAGGCTACAACCTCATCTTAAGTCAAGAGGCATCTGTATATAGCACTGTAGTTTTCTCTGTATATGCATCTACACTATGAAAAAGTTTATTCAATAAATTAGGCACAGTAAGATGGAACAGCAATAACTAATAATAAAATAGGACAATCATAACACACTGTAATAAAAGTTATTGACAATTTATTAATTATTTCTGAAATTTTACATTCAATGTTTTCACTATGAGGTGGACTGGGGCCTTTAAAAATTCAGAAAGTGGGGCTGGGGATTTAGCTCAGTGGTTCCAGTGCCTGCCTAGCAAGCACAAGGTCCCTGGTTCGATCCCAGTAACAACATACAAAAATGCCAGGCTGGTGGTGACTCAGGTCCACCAGTAATCAGTACCAAACACCACAATGTGGGCATGGTGGCTCACGCTTGTAATTCCAGCACTTGGGAGGCAGAGGCAAGAGGATTGCTGTGAGTTCAAGGCTTGCCTGGGCTACGTAGTGAGTTTAGAACCAGCCTGAACTACAAAGCGAGACCCTGTCTCAAAACAAAATTTTTTTTTTCAGAAAGTGAAAGCAAGTTGAAACGGAGACTACTGTATAAGGGAGGTGTCAGGATTAGACCCCACGGACAATGGCCCCCAGTCTACTCAAAGTGAAAATATTGAATGGAAAGTTTCAGAAACAGTTAATAAATTGTCACTAACTTTCATTACAATGTGTTGTTATGATTGTTCTATTTTATTATTTAGTTATTGCTGCTCATCTTACTGTGCCCAATTTGTTGAATAAAGATCCTGAGAAGAGACTCACAAATGTGGAAGCTGAGTGTGTGACGGAGATGGAACAGCTCAGTGAGGGAAAGAACAGATTGTTCAAGAAGTATTGCTGGCACCTAAGAGAATTGAAAACAGGTGTGCAAACAAAAACCGGGACAGGAATCTTCATAGCATCACCACTTCCAATAGCCAAAAAGTGGAGCTAACCCAAATATCTGTCATCAGAGGAGTGGGCAAACAAAACCTAGTCTGTCCCTATAATGGCGTATTAGCATCTAAAGGAAGGAAGCGCTGATTTGTGCTGCAACGTGGGTGAACTTTGAAAATATTATGCTGAGGGTAAGAAGCCAGACAAAGAGGGCCATATATAGTATAATTGTATTTATGTGAAGTATCCCAACTAAGCACATTCCTAGAGTCAGAAAGCAGCTAAGAGGTTGCCAGGGTCTGGGAGCTGGGAAGAGAAAGACACTAAATGGTTCAGAGTTTCCTTTTGAGATCATGGCTAATACTCTGGAACTAAATATTGGAAATGGTTATACAATACCACGGATGTTCTAAATGCCACCGAATTACGCATGTTCAAATGACTTAACTAATTTGAATGTGACTTGAATAGTATACCACCATTTGTAAAATAAAATTAGACCTCCAACATTCCATGTACTAGTAAAGGCAAAGAGAAACTTTAAAGCTTTTAGGAAAAATGTATCCTTATACCACACAATAGCTAAGAGTCCATGTACACAGAGCAGTACCCATGAAGGAAAATGTGGGTGCTTATGCCACCCAGAAAAGACATCTCTGCAATTAACAGACAAACTCAGTGATTAAAAGAGATAGTGTACCTACATAACTAATGAGGATTGGTTTCTAGACTATATAAGGAGCTTTTGAAAATAATGGGGCAAGACAAAGTCTTCCTCCACATCCCACTGGAGTAAATTCCCAGATGACATGTTGCTGGGCCAGGCACTTCTCACAGCTGAACAGGCAGAACTTTTTGTTATCAGTACATCGAGCTAGTCAGTGACCGCATCCAGCCTGGCACACTGCCACCGCCCCAGGACACATTCTGTGCCTGGACAAGTGACACCAACGTGTGCTGGCTGCAGGGAGGGACAGATTCATGGACAAATGCAGAACTTGCAAGGAGATTTCTGATGTGCTACCTCATCTGGATGGGGAGCTTCTTGAGGGTCACTTTGTTGACTTGATTAATGTCTCATCCACTTCCCGTGTGTCCGCTTCGCTGAGGCCTTTGCTGTCAACCTCCGCCTTCTCTTACCTCACCCTCCTCTCTCTGAATGAAGTGCTTTCCTTCCTCAGATTCTCCGTGTCAGGAACGCGGAGGCGAAGGCCTCTGGCAGACAACTTTTGGAACGTACATCCAGAAGGTTCTTGGCAGGGAAAGTGCCTCCCCGTGACCTCGGAGAAGAGAATTATCTGTGAGTATAGGCAAAAATCAACATTCTCAAAGTGTGATGAGCTCTTCTCACAGAAACAGTGGGGGGAGGGGAATTCCAGCCTTCCACAGAACCAGAAAACGCAAAGCCCCAGGCCCCCAAGGGTGGCCGCCTGGGCCTCATTTACACGTGAAGAAATGAGATCCAGATGGAGAACTGACTTCCTCAAAGCCACAGACTCGGAGTTTTCAGAGTTCGTGCCTGAGGCTCTCACAGGCTCCTCAGCCACACGCAGGTAGGACATTTCCAGGTTCCGAGGTGTTCCAAAGCTTCTAGCAGTAGAGCTAGTTAGAAAAGCGGAAGGGGGACGTGAGAGCTGGGTTTAGGGGGAAGCGAGGTGAGGGGGCACTTGCGGAAGGTGTCAGGCAGGGAGGACTTCCTGTGCCAGAGTGCAGAGGAGGCGGTGGCGAAGGCAAAGCTGGCTAGAGGGCCGGTGAGGACTGATGGCAGAGCAGCTTAGGGAGTCGCATTTCATCTGTCCTTAGAAAGGAGCTCCTGGAGGATCTCTGAGAAGGCAAGGTGACATGATGGAGCTTGTGTTTAAATGGGGCACTTCTGTGTCGGTCACCAGGCACTGCTGGAAAATGAAGTCATAAGGCAAGAAAACGAGGTGGGGGGGTTCTGACCTAAGGCTGGCATCAGATCAATTACTTTTCTTCTGGCTTGACAATAAAGACAAGAGGAATTGAGTCGTCCATCAATGTCCCTGTCCTTTATTGATGCCAAGAAAATGCTGTTAAAATCATTATTTCCAGGGGAGGAAATATTCTATCTTCTTACTTGGTTATGTACTTGGAAGTCCTTTCTTTTCTAATGATATTAAATTCTACCTCTGGCATTTACAGACGTCTAATTTTAAAAGGCAGAAGCAGGTAGAAAGCCAAGTATTTTTATGCTCTTGCGTTTATTTTTTTCAAAAACTTGCCTGTGCTTCCAAGGGCCAAAGAGTTCTGCCAATTGAAAGAAAAATTTTACCTATGCAATCAAAATTTATAAAGTGACATTCCATCAGTTTTACAAATATGCTCCTCCTAACGTTTAAAAAAAGGTCACAGGAGTAATTAATCACTTGAGTGCACAGAACCTTTGTTGTGTAAACCTTTTTATACTTTTGAATTTTTGTTCCATGAGAATGTCATCTATTTTGAAAATTAAATACATAAATAAAATTTGAAAGCATAAACAGAAAAAGCCAATGCACTCGGTTTTTTCAAAAGTTTGCTATTTTTTTGCCACCAGAAATAAAATATGAATCTAATAAAAAAAAACTGGGATTGATCTGGGTTCAAGTTCTGTCCCTAAAATTCCATAAACTATACAACCTTAAGAGAAAAACAAATTACTTAACCTTTCTGAGCTTCAATTATCTTAACTATAAAATGGAGGGAATAAGATCATTATTTCTCCTGCCCAGGCACTAGTAAAGATTTAAAAAAAAGAGAGAGACATAATAATGTGCGTTCTTGCAGAAGGGACCATAAATGTAAAAAAAGGCACCAAAAAATGTGAGCTCGCCAGGCGTGGTGGCTCATGCCTATAATCCCAGCTCTCGGGAGACAGAGGCAGGAGGATTGCTGAGTTCAAGGCTTGCCTGGGCTACATAGTGAGCTGAGGACCAGCCTGAACTACAAAACGAGACCCTGTCTCAAAAAAAAAAAAAAAAAAAAAAAAAGGTGAGCTCTTCCCATCAATTATATAATAGATTCCTTGAATTCTTCAGCCACCAAGTCACGTGGCTTCCTTTCTTCCCTGTATCTAGGCCCTGCGCACAAGCCACCTTCGAACATTTGAGCTCCCCTGGCACCCCATTTAAGTGACTCCCCCGCCCCATGTCCCCTAACCCGCCGTACTCCACGTGCCCTGCCAGATGAGGATCAAGTGAACGAATCATCCCTTCCTAGGGCAGCCAGGACTTCAGTCATCTTTCTGATATTATGTCTCCCTGCCCTGCACCATCATGGGTCCACAAGCGAAGGACGAAGGAAGGGCTGAGGCCTGGCGCGACCCTCGCCTCCCTGAAGCGATGGGGAACGACAGGGCAGAAAGAGGAAAATCCTTGGCTGCTGGGGGAACGAACCGCCTCCGAGCAGCCACTTTGAGTCCCATCTCCGGCTCCTCAGACTGATGCACTCCTGATGGTTACCCGTCTTCTGGCCGGAAACACGGACCTGCCTGGCCGGAAACACGGAGTGCCAGCAGCTATGCTGTGGTGTGCGTGCCACCGCCCTGGGCTCAGGACCCTGGTTTCTCCGTGGCAGCGGCTCGCATTCTCCAAGCACCCCCTTGGAGCTGCCCCACAGTAATTTGCCTCTGAGATCCGCCCTCCGGGTTCCTTAGGTCACTACTTGGCATAAGGGAATTCACCCGGGTGCCACACCACCAGCGCTCCGCCTCGGTTTCTGTTTACCGAATGCCAGCTGTGCCTCCCACAAGGCAAGACCTGGGCACCTTTGAGCAGGGGTGGGAGGAGTGCAGAGCAGATGAAGGGGACTCAAGCGCCACCAGAGTCTGGGTTCTGGGAGAGGAGGAGGCCGGTGTCGTGCTGTTCCGCTGTCATGCCCTGCGGGGTGGAAGGATTTGCCTGGTGTCCGCAGAAGCCTGGACCAGACTTCAGGGTCCTGGTCTCAGCCTCAACAACCACTGCCCCCCCCCTTTGTCCTACAACAACTGGAAACGCAGCGTGATGTGTCCAGTATGCCTCAGTCTGCAGGGCCGAGATCAGAGATACCGTGTGCACCCATCTCCTCTGATTTACGGGTAAGGGCACTGAGCCTGGGAAAGGTAAAGCCCAAGGTCACCCAGCCCCTTATGGTCAGAGCTGGAACTTGAAGCCAGGGCTGACGTTTAATCCTGTTTAATTACTGCTTAACCTTCATAACAACAATGCCCAAGTGTTACTGTCTTTTCGTTGTGAATACGAGGAAGCTGAGACTTGGGGTAAACTTGCTCAAGGTCAAAGCACCAGTAAATACCATAACAGGGTAAGAGTTTGAACAGACTCAAAACATGGCTACTATCATAGGTTTTATTTATTAAGAGAATACACACACACACACACAGCTCTGTCTCCGTTGATTCTAGCTCTCCTTTTTTTTTTTATTGTGAAATAGATACATTTTATATACACACCATGATCACACTCAGCATTGAGAATTTGTACCAGGATGGGTAGGGGAATGGGAAAAAATGAGAATTGGGTCATGTCTTGTACTGATTCTGGCTTTTGATCAGAGACCCCAGCTTCCTCTTCTGCTTTGCAACTTTGTCATCAGGTTCCTGCTCAGAGGCACTGTGCCTGGGACAGTTTGTCCCCCACTAGGCAGCCACAAGTAGCACATGTAGTACAAGTAGCTTTTCTTGTTTGTTTGTTTTTTTTGAGACAGTGTCTCACTTTGTAGTTCAGGCTGACTCTGAGCTCACTATGTAGCCCAGGCAAGCGTTGAACTCAGCAATCCTCCTGTCTCTGCCTCCCGCATGCTGGAACTACAGGCATGAGCCACCACGCCCAGCACTGTGGTGTATGGTATTGATTGCCGGTGGGCGTGAGTTTCTACGCTCAGCATTATATGTAGTTACCGGGGATTGAACCCAGGACCTTGTGCTTGCGAGGCAGGCGCTGGAACCACTGAGCTAACCCTCTGGCCCAGTACAAGTAGCTTTTATGTCAGCTCTCTGACTTCGTTCTTTCAGTTCAATCAAGTGAGACTTAGCCAGGTTACTTCTACTCTGGAAAGCCCAGGCTTGCATTTCAGCTCTCTCCAGAAGACACTGCATTGTGTCAGGTTGTGTGTCCTGACCAAGTGTCTTTCCCTCCACCCCAGATGCCCTATCCATACAAAAAACCAGCAGGATAGCATGGTCTCCGCAGGCCTACAGGCATCTCTGCACGTCAGCACAAGGTCTTCCCTGAGGGTTAGCAGGCTCTGATCTTGAGCACCTTTCTGTGCTTGAACTGCGCCATCAGCAAAATGAATATAAAAATTTACTAGAGACTGGACTTCCTGCAAGGCCACCATGGGTTCCCATGCCCTCGTCGATGAGGGCACCCCACGCTGGGCAGCAGAAGCACTTGGGGCTAAAGAGCCACTGCTCAGCTTAGGAAGACAGTGCAGTGGAGAGCTATAGAGAGAAGGCTTCCCGGGGCCTGGTTGCTGTTGAAAACTAAAGCCCACTGGGAGAGCGAAGAAGGGGCAGACCACAGTAATTGGTGAATCGTTGGGACCAGCAGCTCCTACCAAATCAGACCTGCGATGGGAGAAAGGCAGCTCAGAACCACAGGAGAACCTTGTGGAGTCCAGCCTCGCAATCTCAGATTAGACTGACTCACTGGACTGCAGATAGTTTGCTGAGATTAATGGACTCGGCTCTGCATGCTGCTTTCCAAGATGTATAACAACCACAGTAGAATCCTGCCCAAAGGGAACTTTTTCCTTCTTTTTTCTCTCTTCCTTTACTTCCAGATCACCAAAGGGAAATTCTTTTCTTCTCCTTCATTTCTTTCCCTTGTTGTTCCTGTTTCTGACTAGTTGTCCTGTGTTAGTCTGTTCTGTTCTTGCTTTGGCTCCTTCTTTCTCTCTTTTCCTCCTGTCTCCACCAGTTTCCCAAAGTTTTTGTGATCCTTTTGTGTCTCTATCCCTATTCCAACCTTTCTATCCATCCTTCTACCTCCACCAACCCCTTCTAAATCTTTCTGGAGGCTAAAGCTGTTATATTCAGGGGTTTATTATCTGTAAATGTATTTCTGGTAGGTACTTGATTTTATATATATCCACAAGTCTAGTTTATGCAGTAAGGTGTCAAGACAGTAGCTACCACAATTTGTCATTTCCTAAGCTTTATTTGATGTTATTGTTATTGCTATTTTATATCTTTGGCCAAAGTGACCTTGTTCTAGTCAGCTATTTTTCCTGAGATTACTTAAAGATCTTATTACAGATGGAAAAGCCAAAGACCAACTACGCCAGGAAGACGATCCAAGAAGCAGATGTTCCCTAAAGGCTTCAAATACCAACAGTAAAGATTCTGTCACTAAGCAATTTCCAAAGAGCAAATTAAACCAGACTGCAACTATAACACAACAACAACAACAACAACAAAAACCAGAAATGAGAAGAAACTGAAATAAGACACAAGCCCAGACTTCCAGATCACCAAAGGGAAATTCAAGGAGTGAGATGGAATAATCTGGAACTCGATCTCCTGGACTTCTTGAACTGGCAACAAAAGAGGATCTGGAAAAACTGAAATCAGAAATAATCTCTAGGATAATAACAGAGGTAATGACCATTGTTAAAAACACAGTTTTTAAAAAAAGGAACTCAGGAACATGGTGGGAATTCAGCATAGGAAGTGGAATCTAATAAAGAGGATCTAATGGAAATCCAGGAGATTAAAACTCCATTGAAAGTTTATACAGTAAGACAAGCAAATGTGAGGAAACACATGGAAGACAGGATTGAACTTAGTGACCGGAAAGGAAAGATTTCTTAAAAATAGCAAGAGACCATGAGGAATCAATCCAGCAGCTGCTACATGATGCAAAGAAGAGTAAGATAAGACTGGAGTCAATAAAGAAATAGGAGATCATACCAAGGACACTAAAAAATGTTCACAGAAGTAATGGCAGAAAATGTTCCAAACAGGGAAAGAGTTTGACCTACAGATCAGTGAGGCATATAGGACTTGAACTAGCCATGATTCAAAAAAAAAAAAAATCCACACTTAGTCATAAAATAGTCAAGATATCAGAAACCCAACAGAAGAACAAAATCATGATAGAAGCTAGGGAAAAGAAATCACATACAAAGGAAAGCCCTTTAGAACCACAGAAAACTTTTAAACACAAACCCTCAAGTCAAGGAGAGCCTGGAGTGAAGTATTTCAAGCCCTAAAATAACCTCCAAGCTAGATTGATATATCCTGCAAAACTATCTTTCAAATAAATAGCAATGCTGAACCTCAAGCTCTTAGAGCAAGAAGAGCAAGAGAAACTCAAAACTCATACAGGGAGGAAATTATAAAGATCAGAGCAGAAATCAATGGCTTCAAGTCCAAGAGAATGATACCAAAAAATTTACAAATCAAAGAGCTGGTTCTTTGAAAGAATAAATCAACTCGCAAACCCCTAGCCCCAACCTTGTCAAAAACAGGAAAAATGGGCCGGGGACTTAGCTCAGTGGTTCCAGTGTCTGCCTGGCAAATTCAAGTTTCCAAATTCAGTCCCATACCACATACCACAGAACTGGGCATGGTGACTCATGCCTGTAATCCCAGCACTCAGGAAACAGAGGCAGGAGGACTGCTGTGAGTGCAAAGCTAAACTGCTACATAGTGAGTTCAGGGCCAACCTGCACTACAAAGTGAGATGGTGTCTCAAAAACAAAACAAAACAAAAAATAAAAACCCTGAAATCTTTCATACTAGAATCAGGAACAAGACAAGGATGTCCACTATCAATACTCCTATTCAATATGGTTCTGAAAACATTAGCAACAGAAATCAGAGAAGAAAAAGAAATAAAAGGAATACAGATAGGACAAGAAGTTAAATTGTCATTATTTATGGATGACATGACACTCTATCTAGAAGACCCCAAAAATTCCATCAGAAGACTTCTACACTTAATAACCAGTAGAATAGTTGGATACAAGGTCAACTCCAGAAAATCAGAAACCTCATATACAAACAACAGACTCAGGGAGAAGCAGAAATAGGGGAGATGGGGGAAGGGAAGAAAAGAAAGGAAAAAATATGAGAACCAGAGTCTCTTAAATGGAGCAGAGTTGGAGGGTTGAGGGGAGGGCAGGGGAATGGAAAAATATAAGAAGCACAATATATCACATACAGGCATAAGATCCCAGTGAGGAATGTCATCATACTGTCTATTTAAATTTAATAATGAACACCTAAAATAAATTTAATATAATGATAAAAGAATCACTAGAGTTGAAAACAGAGCTAGAATGAAGCAGGCACTACACATGAGGTGATGCCCTCCTCACTACCACCTTCACCACCACCGCCACCGTCATTCTCATCACTATCACCAGCATCACCAACGCAACACCACCCAGTCTCAGTGGGCACCATCAGTGCCATCATCTCGATTCCCATCAGCAGCACTAGCACCATAACCATCACCCTGACAAACATCCCCATCATAATCACCACCACCGCCACCCTCATCATTCAGTAGGTTGTTGGCTGATGTGGCTGATTGGAGATAGTAGACATCGGGGCGGAAGCCCTTGCTCAAGCAAGTTTCTGCCTCTTCCCTCGGTCTCAGCCCTTTCTTCCCCAGACGGAGGGTTCCAGCTTGATCACTGCCACAGGGAAGATAACCTATGGTCTGAGGTTAGACATTTTCCTGGATAGAGATGGTTCCTTTTCCAAAGTCTTTTTTTTTTTTTTTTTTTTTTTTTTTTGCTTTTGAGACAGGGTCTCGCTTTGTAGCTCAGGCTGCCCCTGAGCTCACTATGGTGCCCAGGCAAGCCGCCGCGAACTCAGCAATCCTCCTGTCCCTGCCTCCCGAGTGCTGGGATTACAGGCGTGAGCCACCACGCCCGGCATTGTGGTATGCGGTGTTGATTGTTGGT
>PVIC010053559.1:0-11807 GCA_004025085.1 Thryonomys swinderianus
AAAGAAAGAAAGAAAGAAAGAAAGAAAGAAAGAAAGAAAGAAAGAAAGAAAGAAAGAAAGAAAGAAGGAAGGAAGGAAGGAAGGAAGGAAGGAAGGAAGGAAGGAAGGAAGGAAGGAAAGGAAGGATAATAAACACCCATCTTGAGTACCTATATGCCAATAAGATGTAGAACACCAAAGAAATGCATAGATTCCTACACACATATGAACTTCCACAGTTGAATGAAGATATAGATATTTACAGAGTATTTCACCCGATAAATTCAGAATATACAGTTTTCAACTGCTCACAGGTCACTGCAAAACAGACTACATAAAGTAAGCAAGCAAGCAAGCAAGCAAAGAAAGCAAGAAAGCAAGAAAGCAAGAAAGCAAGAAAGCAAGAAAGCAAGAAAGCAAGAAAGCAAGAAAGCAAGAAAGAAAGAAAGAAAGAAAGAAAGAAAGAAAGAAAGAAAGAAAAAGAAAGAAAGAAAGAGGAAGGAAGGCAGGAAGGAAGGAGGGCAGAAAGGAAGGTAGGAAGGAAGAAGAAAAAGAAAGTTATGATAATGAAGCCAAGACACTAAACAAAGATCAAGATAGTGACAAAGAAACTAACATTGACAAAAAGCTTAATAGAATGAATACATCAAGCAGGATGAACAGCTCAAGAAGAGAGAAATAAAAGGATTAGCAACAAAAATAATGCAATGATGGTACTGTAAATACTTTACAGTAATAACTCTCAATGTAAATGGCCTCAAATGACACAGATTTAGAGACCAGAAAATTAAAGAAAACTTAAGTATATGCTGCATAACAGCAACATACTCAAAGAAAAAAATGATGCAAAGAATAGTATAGTATTAGTCTTCCATAAAGAACAATTTTGAGTCATTTATGTGCAAATGGACACACCCTGAAGACACACTAAAAAGTGAAATAAATAACTCACAGATATGTAAATACCATATCTTTTCTCTGGTATGAGAACCTGTAGATGTAAATGAGTTCTAGAATGTATGATAGATTTTGTGAAATAGGAAATATTCAAAGAGAATGTGGTGAGGGAAAGTAATGAGGGGAAAGAATAAATATGATTTGAAAAGAAAAAGAAAGCACATGCATATAGGGGGTGGGAGTTCTGGGGTGGGTAGAGATATGGGTAAAAATGAGAATTAACTCATGTCATATACTGATACAAATTTCCCAATGAGTGTGATTGTGAACTGTATATAAAATGTACCAATAAAGAATTCAAATAAAATATAAGAAAGAATACCATAAAAACTTCTTGGAGTCAGTGAAGAAACAAAGACAGTACCAAAAATATTAAAAAAAAACTGGTCACAGATGTAATGCCATAAAACTTCACAGGAAAAGGAAAAGAATTTGACATGCAGATAAGTGAGGCATATAGGAGTCCAACTGGCCATGATCTAAAAAGATCTACATCTAGGCATATAACAATCAAGATTCCAGAAACCTAACAGAATAATGAAATATTAAAAGCAGCTAGAGGAAAGAAACAAATCACATACAAAAGAAAGCCCATCAGAATCACAGCAGACTTTTCAGTCCAAATACTCAAATCAAGGAAAGCCAACAATGATGTGTTTCAAGCCCTAAAAGAAAACAACCTACAGCATAGATTCATGTATTCTGCAAAACAATCTTTCAAAATTGACAGAGAAATAGGATACTTCCACGACAAAGAACACACAAGAAATTTCATGAATACCAAGCCTGCACTCCAAAAATTTCTAAATGATATCCAAAAAAGACAACGAGTGTGAAAATCCCATGAGATATATCACGTGAACTCTGTGGGCAAGATAAGAAACTGAATACAAAATTAGAAAAGCAAAGAATAAAAGAGCCAAGAATAGGAAAACATCATAGTAGGGCTAAGTCAGTAGGTATCAATTATAACCATTAATATCAATGGTTCCAATATGCCAATTAAAAGACAGGGACAAGCAGAATGGATTAAGAAGCAAGATCCAGTCTTATGCTGTATACAAGAAACACACCTAATTGAGAAAAATTCCACATAGCCACATAGAAGATTTCTAACCAAAACTAATTAAGAGAGACAAAAAAGAAAACTGTATCCTCATACAAGGAATAATCCATGTGGAAAAGATGACATTCATAGATATTTATGCACCAAATTTAGTGTACCCAACTATATAAAACAAATATTAATGTACATGAAAAACCAGAGAAGCACTAATACAATGGTAGGAGGGGACCACCATACCGCATTGTCACAAACAGGTCAACTGGACAAAAATCAATAATGAAATACCTGAACTGAACTAAATTTGAACAAATGGATATATTAGATATTTACAGAGTATTTCACCTGATAAATTCAGAATATACATTTTTCAACTGCTCACAGGTCACTGCAAAACAGACCACATAAAGCATGTTAAATTAAATCTGAACAAATTTAAGTTATCCCCCCTGTACTGTCAGACCATAGTGCCTTGAAATTGGAGATCAATAGCAAAATAAATTACAAGATCCTCACAAACACATGGAAACTGAACAACACGCTCATAAGCAACCAATGGGTCACAGAAGAAATTAAAGAAATTTAAAATTCCTATTATTAAATGACAATGCCAATATAACATCAGTAATGTATGGGACCCAGTGAATCTGGTTCTATGAGGGAAATTCATAGCACCAAATGTCCATACTAGAAGAATAGAGTGAACTCAGATAAACCATCTAATGCTGAACATAAAGCTCTAGAATAAAAGGATCAAGACTAACACAAAGCTCATACAAGGGAGGAAATTATAAGGATTAGATTAGAAATTCATGCAATGGAGACTAAAAGAACGATATAAAACATCAATGAATCAAAGACATTGTTCTTTGAAAAAATAAAGAAAACTGACAAAAGGTTAGCCAAACTTATTAAAAATAGAAGGAAAAGGCTAAAATCCCTGCAATCTGGAATGAAAGAGGGGAAATTACCATGAATCAAATAAAAGCCCAGAGGATGATAAACATCTACCTTGAGTACTTGTATGCCAATAAGATGTAGAACACAGAAGAAATGCATAGATTCCTACACACATATGAACTTCCAAAGTTGAATGAAGATATAGAAATGTTGAACACCCCAGTATCAATGAAGGAAATTGAAAAAATGTACTTTAAAAACCTAACAACAATGACAAGTCCTGGTCCTGATGGTTTTACTGCTGAATTCTACCAGACTTTCAGAAAAGAGCTAATGCCACTACTTCTCAAAGTCTAATGAAATTGAAAGGGATGCAATACTCCCAAATTCATTCCTGAAAGTTATCATTACCTTCATTCCAAAAGCAAAGAAAGATCTGACCTAAAAAGAGAACTACAAGCCAGTCTCTCTAATGAATATAGTTGCAAAAATCCTCAATAAGATACTAGCAGACAGGATATAGAGGATCATTGAGAAGATCATACACTCTGACCAAGTTGGATTCAACCCAGGGATGCTAGGATATTACAAAGTAATACGTAAGTATACATAAGTCAATAAATGGAATATACTTATTAACAGACTGAAGAACAAAAACCATATGATTATCTCAATAGATGCAGAAAAAGTGTTTGACAAAATCCAAAATCCATTCATGATTAAAACCCTATAGCAAACTGGAATAGATGCTTTTTATTTCAACCTAATAAAAGCTATTTATGATAAATCAACAGCCAGCATCTACTAAATTGTCAAAAACTGAAACTTTTCACACTAAAATTAGGAAAATGATAAGGATGTCCAATTTCACCACTCCTGCTCAGTATAGTTCTGAAAACATTAGCCACAGCAATTAGACAAGAAAAAGAAATACAAGAAATAAGATGGGGAAAGAAGAAATTAAGCTGTTTTATTTGATAGTGACATGATATTTTATATAAAAGATCCTGAATACTCATCCAAAAGACTGATATACTTAATCAGAAGATTTGGCAGCATAACTGGATACAAGGTCAGCACTCAAAAGTTGATAGTTTTTGTGTATATTAGAAACAGATTCACTGAGAGAGAAGTTGAAGAACCAATTCTCGTCACAGTAGCACCCAAAAAATGAAATATCTAGATATCAATCTAACCCAGAAAGTTAAAGTTCTCTACCCTGAAAACTACAGCATTCTACAAAAGCAGATTGAATAAGACATTGGGAAATTTAAAGACATCCCTTGTTCTTGAGTAGGAAAAAACCAATATTGTCAAAGTGGCTATACTTCCAAAGATATAAGTAGATTCAATGTGATTCCAATTGAAATCACAACAGGGTGTTTTACAGAGCTAGAAAAAAGAAGCCAAAAATTAATCTGGAATCAGAAGAGACCTAGAATACCAAAAGCAATTCTAGGCAACAAGGACAAGGCAGAAACTATACTACAAAGTCATTGTGATAAAAAAAAAAAAAAAGCACAGTACTGGCAAACAAAACAGATTGAAGAATAAGTGGAAAAGACTAGGAAGTGCAGAAACAACTCCAGATAAACTAAACAACCTCATCTTTGAAAAAGGAGCCTACCTGAGTCCTCACCGCGCGGCTCCAGGGCGGAGCGAGAATACGAGACTTAAACATTAAAACAGAAACAATAAGCGTGCTAGAAAACAAGTTAAGTAAAACTCTTGGAGACATTGGCTTAGGCAGAGACTTTATGAATAAAACCTCTACAGCACAAGAACTAGCAGAAAGAATCAACAAATGGGATGTCATTCTACTGAAAAGCTTCTGCACAGCAAAAGAAGTCACTGGCTCTGCTAAAAGACAAGCAACAACATGGGAAAAATCTTTACTAGCTGTTTATCAGACAAAGGGCTATTATCTACAATATATAAAGAATTTAAACAGATCAGCCTCCCCAAGTTTAAAGACCCAACTCAAAAATGGGCATCTGAAATGAACAGACACTTCTCAGAGGAAGAAGTCAAAGCAGCTAAGAAGCATATGAAGAAATGTTCAACATCACTGGTCATTCAAGAGATGCAAATGAAAACAACACTGAGATTTCATCTCACTCCACAAAGAATGGCCGCTATTACAAAATCAACCAACAATAAATGCTGGTGAGGCTGTGGGGAGAAAGGATCTCTTCTCTATTGTTGGTGGGATTGTAGACTTGTGCAACCATTGTGGAGATCTGTGTGGAGATTTCTCAGAAAACTAGGACTAGGGGTCCCATTTGACCCTGCTATCCCCCTGCTAGGAATATACCCAAAAGCATTTTAAAAATCACAGTGGAAAGACAGATGTACACCCTTGTTCATAGCAGCTCAGTTCGTGATAGCTCGATCTTGGAAACAACCCAAATGCCCATCAATAGGAGAGTGGATAAAGAAGATGTGTTTTTTTATAAAATGGAGTATTATTCTGCCATAAAGAATGACAAGTTTCATTCATTTATGTGCAAATGTATACACCTTGAGGACACATGAATAAGTGAAATAAATAGATCACAGATGTGTAAATACGGTATCTTTTCTCTGGTATGAAAACCTGTAGATGTAAATGAGTTCTAGAATGTATGATATATTTTGCAAAATAGGAAATGTTCAAAGAAAATGTGGTAGGGAAATGTAATGAGGGGGAAAAATAAATATGACTTGGAAAGAAAAATAGCATGTACAGAAGGGGTGAGGGGCTGTGGGTGGGTAGGAATGTGGGTAAAAATGAGAATTAACTTATGTCATATGCTGGTACAAATTTCCCAATGTTGAGTGTGAGAATGAACTTTATATAAAATGTACCAATAGAGAATTCAATTATTTTTAAAAAATGGCTTCTCAGTCAGACCCTCCCTGTCAAAATCTGGAGCGACAAGATGGGAATCACTGCTCTCATCTCTAGTCAACTGAATTAGTAAGACATCTTGCCTGCACGAGCTGTATCTCTATCCTGGAGCACAACCAGCACTGATAAGAGAATGTGTCGGGTTTTTTTTTTTTCCTTTTACCTCCACACAGGAGGGGAAGATCCCCATCCTCTTCAGATACACTGTTGTTTCAGTACCAGGGTACTTTCATTGTTTCAGTAAATTTACCTCGTTCTATTTGCCAATATTTCAAGATTTTGTCTGAACTCCAAAAATGTTGTTCCATGACCTTCTTTGTGCCCCTGTCTCCTAACAGAGTGGGATAGCTATCACTTTGCTTAAATGTTCTGGAGCATTTTTTTTACTACATGCTGCCTCTAGTCCATCACCTTTAGGAATCACAAACTCCTTTCTCTTCAGCCATTTTACCTGGACTTATACCAGCAACACTCCAGGAAGCTTCACTCTGACTGACCTTGCGTCCTTGACTTCTCTTGTTTGGTGACTTTCAACTTCTTTGACTAAACCCCTATTTGGCCCTCTGGCTCTGCACCCTACTAATGACCATTTTGGGTAATCATGTCTTTTACACTATAAGTCTAATAACTTGCTCTCCATATATGTTTCTCTATTGATTTCATTCTTCTATAGAACCTTACCAATAAAATGGTTCATGTCAATTTACTAATTTAAACCTATTTTGTTTGCAGTAAAAACATGTCATTTCCTCTTAGTTTTTTTGCTCAGACATGCTTTCTCCCTCTTGTATTTACTTCCTTCATTGTGATGTTACCTGTCATGAGATCCTCACCATAGCTTAGCTGATGCTGGTGACATGCCCTTTGACTTTTAGAATTTAATGAAAAGATCATAAAAGACTACTATGAACAGTTACATGGCAACAAATGAAGAACTGTGAAGAAATAGATACATTTCAAGAAACACAAAACCCATTGACACTGAATCCAGAGAAAGAGGAAATCTTTGCAGACAAAAAAGAGATAATAATAGAATCTACAAACATCATACCAAATGGAAATCTAGAAAGACATGACAATAATGATAAATCCTACCAAACTTTTAAAATGTATCAGTTCTCGAATCCTCTCACAAGAAGACATACATGTCTTTTCATTTGACCAAAGAGCTTCTTAGATATGACATCAAAAGTAAACAAAAGTAATAGGTAGGCTAAATGTTAGGAGAAAACTAAAGATTGTGCTTCAAATGATATGAGTAAAAACTGAAAGGAGAATTCATGGAATAACCAAAGACATTTGCAAAGACCTCATCTGATCAGGGTACAGCATAAAGAACATATAAAAATCACAGTGCAACAACACAAAGGCAACCTAACTACAAATGAGAAATGGCTTAAGTAGGCATTTGTCCAAGTAATTTATTCAAATGGCCAAGAAGTAAGAAATGCTCATAATTTTTTCACTTGAAGGAAATACAAATCAAATGAAAAGAAGGTACCACTTCACACCTACTAAGACAGCTGTAGTAAAGAAATGGAGGGGCGTGTGTAAGTGGTTCACGCATCGTGAGTCTCAGAGCCCAGTTACTGGGCTCTAGCCCCAAGCTCCAGAATGTCTGTGAGGCAAGACGTTGAGGAGCATCCTGGAAAGCCAGGACGCTCAAACCAGACAACTGACTGCAAAATGCTGTGACCGACATGGAGAAGCATTTTGGGGAGCTGTGACAAATCTTCGCTGCTTGTGTGTGGAAAATCGCCAGACTACCAGAAAAAGCAGAGCTCCTAGTAAATGAAATTAATACACATGCCTCTACAGAAGCCTCAAATTTGAGGCACAGTCTAAAAAGCTTTACTGATGAGTTTGCCAAACTTCACGATTATCAACAAATCGAAGTCAAAAGACTTGAAACCAGAGTGGTCAAACCTCTGAAAGTTTATGGAGCAACTGTAAAATTGAAACAGGATTATCTCAAAGCAGCATTAACAGCAAGGAATAGAAAAACTAAGCCATTAACTCAGTCAGAAAGAACCCGGTTGTAGGCATTCATTGCTATGAATTTCCCTTATAGAACTGCTTTCATTGTGTCCCATAAATTCCAGTATGTTGTACTGGGGTTATCATTTAATTGTAGAAAATGTTGAATTTCTTCTTTAATTTCTTTTGTGGCCCATTGGTTTGTCAACAGAGTGTTGTTCCATTTACATGTTTTGTGAGGATTTGGGAATTTCTTTTGCCACTCAGCTCCAGTTTCAAGGCACTATGGTCTGACAGTATGCAGGGGATAACTTCAATTCCTTTGCATGTACTTAAACTTGTTCTATGAACTAGAATGTGATCTATCTTGGAGAATGATCCATGAGCAGCAGAGAAGAAGGTATATTCTTGCTTCATAGGGAGAAATACTCTGTAGGCATCTATTAAATCCATTTGTTCAAAAGTTTGGTTTAGCTCAGGTATTTCCTTATTGATTCTTTGTCCAATTGATCTGTCAATTTGTGACAATGGAGTATTGACGTCCCCACGTGCTATTGTATTAGTGGCTATCTGGCTTTTCATCTCCATTAATGTTTGTTTATACAGTTGGGTGCATTAGAAATTAGTGCATAAATATTTATGATTGTTTTTTTTTCTTCTAGATTGTTCTCTGTATGAGAATATAGTGCCCTTCTTTGGTTTAAAATCTATTTTATCTGCAAACAAGATAGCCACTCCTGCTTTTCTGTTTTGTCTTGTTTTTTTTTTTTTTTTTTGAGACAGGGTCTCACTTTGTAGTTCAGGCTGGGCCTGAGCTCACTATGTAGCCAAGGCAAACCTCGAACTCAGCAGTCCTCCTGTCTCTGCCTCCCGAGGGCTGGGATGACAGGCATGACCCACCACGCCTGGCCACTCCTGCTTTTTTGCAGTTTTGTGTTACATGGAGGATCCCATTTGACCCTGCTATTCCCCAGCTAGGAATATACTCAAAGGAATTAAGAGAATCTTATTGTAAAGACATATGTGCACCCATGTTCATCGCAGCTCAGTTTGTGGTAGCCCAATCTTGGAGACAACCCAGATGCCCGTCAACTGCAGACTGAATAAAGAAGATGTGGCTTTTTTTATAAAATGGAGTATTACTCTGCCATAAAGAATGACAAGGTTCATTTGTTTATGTGCAAATGGACACACCTTGAGGACACACTAATAAGTGAAATAAATAGATCACAGATATGTAAATACCATATATTTTCTCTGGCATGAGGACTTGTAGACATAAATGAGTTCTAGAATGTATGATAGATTTTGTGAAATAGGAAATATTCAAAGGGAATTGGGTAGGGGAAAGTAATGAAGGGAAAGAATAAATATGATTTGAAAAGAAAAAGAAAGCACATGTATATAGGGGGTTGGAGGGGTGGGGTGGGTAGGGATATGGGTAAAAATGAGAATTAACTTGTGTCATATTCTGGTACAAATTCCCAAATGTTGAGTGTGATTGTGAGCTGTCTATGAAACATATTAATAAAGAATTCAATTTTTAAAAAAGAAAGAAAGAACCTGTCAACAAAACCCAACTGAGCAACATGTAATTTCACAGGAAGAACCCGAACTACACATAGCTTCAACAGGTATTACCTGAACAAAACATCATCTGGGTGAAATTATTGACAATTTTGAAAAGCAGAAAATAAAGGATATCAAGAATATATTTTCAGCATTTACCACAATGGAAATGTTATTCCATGGCAAAGCTTTAGAGTTTTACACTGCCACTACCAAAATATACCAAAAAAAAATGACAAAGATAAAGATTTAGAGGTTTTCCAAAATTCTCTGTATCCACTAGATTATGCATCTCATTTACATATTATAAAAGCAAATTCAAAGTCACCTCTTCAGAGATCACTGTGAGCTAAAGGTGTATCTGGAATAGGACAGGTATCTACCTGTTGATTAAGAAAGGATCAACATGCCAAGTGTGGTGGCTCACGCCTGTCATCCCAACACTTGGGAGGCAAAGGCAGGAGGATTGCTGAGTTCGAGGCTTGCCTGGGGTACATAGTGAGCTCAGGGCCAGCCTGAACTACAAAGCGAGAACTTGTCTCAAAAAAAAAAAAAAAAGGATCAACTTGCAGAAGATGATGATGATGTAGAGGGAGACTTTACAAAAGAAGAAAATCAGTTTTAAAGTAATTTACACATGTCCATTTTCATCTGAAACAAAAACTTCATACTCAATAAGTTAAACCTTAAAACAAAATCCTACAACAAATACAAAAATAAAGAAAATTAGTGCTGACAAAAAATAAATGGAAAATAGCAAGAGCTGATGATATAGAAAATTGGGTTCCTCCTGTGTTCTTGTAGAAATATAAAATATAAACTCCCTGTAGAAAAAAGTTTGGAGGTTCCAAATCAGAGTGTTATGTAAATCGAATCATCCTCTATACAGGTGATAGAATTGTATATTTTCTTTTTTTATGGTACTGAATATTCAATTCCCAGTAAGAGTTAAGCAACGTCCACACCTTCTTTTCAAATTGCTATTTGTGTTTTTTTGTTTTGCTTTTTTTTTAATCTTTTCTGATACATTGTATATACACATCATGATCACACTCAGTATTGGGAATTTGTACCATTATATGACACAATTTAATTTTAATTTTTTCCATTCCTCTATCCACCCCACAACTACCATCTCTTAAATACATAAGCTTTGTTTCCTTTTTTCATTACCATCACATTTTTTCTTTACCCCTCACTACTCAGTCTTCCACAACATTTCCCATTGTTTTATCAGACAGATTTTCACTGTGTGTTCAGCCTAGCCTTGAACACACTGTGCGGCTCAGGCTAGCCTCAAATTTGTGGTGATCCTCCTGCTTCAATCTCCTGAGTGCTGGGGTTCCAAGATTCTGCCTCATACTATCTTGAGACAGGGTCTCACAAAATTATTTACCTCAAATTGATCCTCCTACTTCAATCTCCTGAACTACTGAAATTACAGGTGCACACCAGCAGACCCAGCTCTAGAACTGTATTTTCCTCTTAATGATACACATTTAAGATTCAATAACACTCTCCATAGCTTAGTAGACTATTTCTTACTATGATGAAGACATACACCATTGTAATGATGTACCAGTTTGGTTTTTGATCAGTCTACTGGATAATCTCTTGATTGTTCCCGAGTTTTGATGATTATGAATAAAGCTCCTATTAATATTAACAGCAAGAATTTAGCTGAATGTAAATGTTCAGATAAGTTGGGTAAATACCTGAGAATGTGATTGCTAGACCATATTTAACTTTGTAAAAAATTGCCACAGAATCTTCCTATGTGAATATACTATTTTGCAGTCCCACCAGCAACAGTATGAGTTACTGCTGCTCCCCGTCAGTAACTGCTAGATTTTAGTCATTTCAAACAACTTTTAGTCTAAACATGCAAAATTAGAACTTATGTGGATCGCTTCTCAGCCTTTTGGCTAAGATCAAGTGTAGAACTTATGTGGGATTTTTTTTCTATAAAGACATTTTAGAAAATCAGATTTTCAGCATTCATGATTTTCTTTCAGAATAATCTTAAAAACTGTGATTTTATTTTTAAAATGTATTAATGCTAAATTTTGTTTCCTTAAGAACTATTTTAAAAGTCTGAAACTATTTGCTCCAGCATGACTGTTGAAAAAAATCACAGTATTATTAGCATATAGAAAGCACTAGATTCTGCACAAAATTCTTAGTATTCTTGACTTTGAAGAATCAAGTAACCTAAATGCAAAATAAGAAATATTTTCAACATTTTGAATTAAAATAAAGGCCAAATGAAAAGCTTTACAACTTATGTAAAATTTCCAAAACATTGCTGAGAAAGCAGTGCAATGGCAGAACACTTGACAGCATGTACTGTGTCTGTGTTTCTGCGCTTCCGCTCCTTCCTTAGATCCCCCTGTCACCTCTACAGACTCTAATTTCCAGTCTCTTCACACATCTCTTTTATTTTGCTCTTTACATTATTTATATTTTGGGTCT
>PVIC010053560.1:0-11801 GCA_004025085.1 Thryonomys swinderianus
AATTACCAAATTTGGTAGTGTTGCTGGATACAGGGTCAATGCTCAGAAATCAACAGCCTTTGTCTACACAAACAACAGACTCACTGAAAGAGAAATTGGGGAGGCAATCCCTTTCACAGTAGCACCCAGAAAAATGAAATATCTAGGAATCAACCTAACAAAGGAAGTGAAAGACCTCTACTCTGAAAACTATAGGACTGAGATAGAAAAGGAAACCAGAAAGTGGAAAGATATCCCTTGTTCCTGGGTCGGGAGAACCAACATCGTCAAAATGGCTATACTTCCACAATTACTATAATTTTCAATTCAATTCCAATGGAAATTCCAATGTTATACTTCACAGAGCTAGAGAAATTCATCCAATAATTCATCTGGAACCACAAGAGACATATAATACTACAAGCAATTCAAAGCAACCACAACATGGCAGGGGGTACTACAGTTCCCAATTTAAAAGTCTACTTTAAAGCCACTGTGATTAAAAGTGCATGGTACTTGCCAAGTAACAGTCCCGAGGACCAGTGGAATAGATTAGAAGATCCAGAACCAACCCCGGATACACTAAGCCAACTTTGACAAAGGAGGCAAACATCCCCAGTGGAGAAAATACAACGTCTTTAACAAATGGTGCTGGATAAACTGGGCCTTATCCTGCCAAATGCTAAAGCTAGACCTATCTCTTTCACCATACACAAAACTAAACTCATAATGGATACGAGACTTAAACATTGAAATAGAAACAATAAGCCTCTGGAAAACAGGCTAGGTAAAACACTTGGAGACAGTGGGTTAGGCAGAGACTGTATGAGTAAAACCTCAATAGAACAAGAACTAGCAGGAAGAATCAACAAATGGGATCTCATCCTACTGAAATGCTTCTGCACAGCAAAAAAGTCACTGGCACTGCTGAAAGACAACAAACAACCTGGAATAAACATCTTTACTAGATGTTTATCAGACAAATAGCTATTATCTACCATATGTAAATAACTCAAACAGATCAGCCTGCCCAAGTTTAAAGCCCAATTCAAAAATGGGTATCTGAAATGAACAGACACTTTTCAGAGGTAGAAGTCAAAGCAGCCAAGAAGCATATGAAAGAATGTTCAATATCACTGGTCATTTGAGAGATGCAAATTAAAACAACACTGAGATTTCATCTCATTCCACAAAGAATGGCCATTATCACAATATCAAACAACAATAAATGCTGGTGTGGCTGTGGGGATAAAGGAACCCTTCTCCACTGTTGGTGGGATTGCAGACTTGTGCAACCATTGTGGAGATCTGTGTGGAGATTTCTCAGAAAACTAGGACTAGGCATCCTACTTGACCCCACTATCGCCCTGCTAGGAATATACCCAAAGGAATTATTAAAATTGTATTGAAAAGATATATGTACACCCTTGTTTATAGCAGTTCATTTCCTAATAGCTCAATCTTGGAAACAACCCAAATGCCCATCAACTGGAGACTAGATAAAGAAGGTTTTTTGTTTGTTTGTTTGTTTGTTTTATAAAATGGAGTATTACTCTGCCATAAAGAACAACAAGACCCATTCATGTATGTGCAAATGGAGACACCTGGAGGATATACTAATAAGTGAAATCAATAGATCACAGATAGGCAAATTCCAGATCTTCTCTTTGATATGAACACCTGTAGATGTAAATGAGCTCTAGAAATTATGGCAGCTTTTATATAGTGGGAAATTTCCATAGGAAATTTCGTGTGGGAATGTAATGAGGGGAAGGAATAAATATGATACAGAAAGAAAATACAAGAGTATGTATAAAGGTGGTGAGGAGGTTTGGGTGTGTAGGGATATGGGTAAAAGTGAGAATTAACTTGTCATATACTGTTACAAATTCCCCAATCCTATATGTGATTGTGAGATGTATATAAAGTGTACCAATAAAGAATTTAATTAAAAGTAATCATTATTTATCAACTTGCATCTGACTACGAACATATTAGAGTTTGGAATTTTAGAATCTCATTATTGTTATTTTGAAATCATTAATGTGTCTATTTTTTTTATTTTTGTTTTTGTTTTGTTTTTGAGACAGGGTCTCGCTTTGTAGTTCAGGTTGGCTCTGAGCTCACTATGTAGCCCAGGCAAGCCTTGAACTCAGCAATCCTCCTGTCTCTGCCTCCTGAGTGCTGGGATGAGAGATGTGAGCCACCACGCCTGGCTAATGTGTCTAATATATGTTTTACACTTAATTTAATCATATATGAGATTTTCTTTTTTCAATATTTGTATTATAGTTTTTCTATGACCATTCTGTTTATTTTTAATAACAAGGAGCTCTTCATTCTAATTTGTAGTCTGAATTTTGTTATAAATAAAAAGCATATACATGAGAGAAGCACCACTCATGAAGAATAACAGTAAATTGAATATACATAATTGGCAAAAATCATACGTGTGGAAGAATCCTTGAGTATAGCTCAGAATATCAATTGACATTTCTCCAGCTGTGCTATGTCGTCCACTATTATCAGAGTCTGTTTACTAGGATGTAAGGGTAACTGATAAGTCTGATTGTTTTCTTTTCTAATAATAAAGCTTTGAATACTTATTCTAAAAAGACTATACTGCATAAAGTGTTTGCTTAAATAAAAGCTTGGTTGAGCTTTTTTACTTCGCTTTAAAAAAAGCTATGTGAAGCCTCTAATTGCTCTGCTAGCAGCTCTGTTATGAGTTATATCTTATATTATTCCAATATTTTTCTTGTGCTATGTTGTCTATATTTACCACAATTTTATTTTTGATATGAAAGTACCAAAACACAGAAAATCAGTAGGAAGTAACAGCTCATTTTTTTCAAACACGTTGTAGTTTGTTAGCATCATGAATTATATATCAGTCTTGTCATTTTATCAGAATTTGTGGATATAAGGAACAAATGCCTCATCAATTAAAAAAATGATTGTCTTTGTTCTCTACAATAAGTTTTCAATGTATAAAGTATTGGCAATAAAATGACATCATGGTCCATTGTAAAAGAAACAGGAATTTAACTGACAGCCTGGTTTCCTGTAAACAGTGAACCATGATTTAGGCACCCTCAGTATTAGTTAATGGCAGTAGCACTAGGACTCCGGTATTCTCCTTCCTTACCAAGTTCATTTGTGTTAGAGGTAAAGTAGCAGAGATTTACTCTTTCTTTCTGTTTTCCTTCTTTATAGGGCTGAGGGTCAGACCCATGCTAAACAAGGCTCTCACACTCAGTAGACAATCTGCAATTGACAACAGACAAATGCATAAACAGTGAAGATAGATCTTTAATATCTTCTTCTATATTATCTTACTGAACTTGAAGAAGTTTGTTTTGTTTAGTTTTACCTTTTGAGCACCAAATTCTTCATCTGTAAGGATAGCTAAACTATATCTAATCTCATTTAAAATGAATAAAAATAAGATAACGTATGGTTTTATATTCTATGTAATATAAATCTGTTCTTGAATGTCTGTTTTCCTTTTATTCTACTTCATATAAATATAAAAATGTTAATAGCAAACACAGAGAGCAATTATTGTGTGTTAGTCTGTGAATAAGGAATCACACACAGTTCATAATTTAGTCCTCATGACCAATAAGTAACTATAATTACATTCATTTTTATAAATGATAGATCTAGGTACATAAAAGCTTAAATTAATTACTCGAGTTTGGCTACCTATAAGTGACAGAGCTGGAGCTTGTACATGTATAATCTGAAGCTAAACTTCATGTTTTTAGCTATTTTGCTATACTGACAGCCATTAAGGTGTACCATCTACCATACATTATCATAAACATTGTTAACAAATTCTGCAACTATTCACTGTATCTTCAAGGCAGAGGGTAAATTTACATAGTATACATTAGAGACAAAAATTAACATAAGAAGCAACAGATCATGCCTTCAGATTTAATTTATCAATCACTAGCTATAAGTAAATCATGATACATGCCCTCTCTACTCCACAATTCTACTTACAGAGAATGAGAAAAATAAATATAAACGACTTTTATAGGTTTTTTCTTTTTCTTTTTCTTTCTTTCTTTCTTCCTTTCTTTTTTTTTTTAGACAGGGTCTCGCTTTGTAGCTCAGGCTGGACCTGAGCTCACTATGTAGCCCATGCAAGCCTCGAACTCAGCAATCTTCCTGTCTCTGCCTCCTGAATGCTGGGATTATAGGCGTGAGCCACCACGCCCGGCACTGTGATATGTGGTATTGATTGCTGATGGGCATGAGTCATCTCGCCCAGCATTGTATGTGGTTGCAGGGGATTGAACTCAGGACGTTGTGCTTGCGAAGCAGGAGCTGGAACCACTGAGCTAAATCTCAGGCCTAACTTTTATAGGTTTTATAAAACACTATCCACATACAAAATTTGTATCTGTAATGGAGATATCAAAATTACACAATTCAGAACAAAATAAGTAAGCTAGTAAGTAACCTTTATAAAAACCCTTTTCTTAATTATGAAACCCTTACCAGCAGCACTCATACATACAAATTAATCACATGGGGAAAATAAAAAAAACTGTAATTTTATGTAACTCGATTTGTCTCATCAATACTCAAAAACAAGGCTGCAGTTCTATACCATCTCTTCAGAAGAACTTGTTGACTAGAGAGGGACAGATGCAAATTTGAATTTAGATTACTTTTTACAATCTAACCATAATGTTTTGGGTGTAAAATCAGTCTTATGTTATTTAACTTAACTTTAATAAAATATACTAGAATAATATTTTGTCTATTAGATTATTTTTTCTTAAAATACATTTCAGAAAAGTTGTGTGTTCCTCATTTTATACCACAAACAAAATTTTTTTTAAAAAGTCAAAAAAGCTATTTAGGGATATAGCACACATTGTTTGTGTTCTTCTAATCCAGAAAATTTATGAAACACTTTTGTGGAATTTTTCTCATCATTTACACATTTTTTGTGACATTGTGATAGTTAAGCCTGGAGTCAACTTGAGTAAGAAATGCCCACCTGAGTGATTTACCACAGCTCTGTGTGTGACTGAATGAAGAATTTACTATATATCAGTCTCTGGTATGGCTACCACCAGTCCGTGCTGCACTTGGTGTAGACGGAATAAAAAGAAAATGAAGGAAGTCTCACTTCCTTTGAATGAGTTCCATTCCACTACTTTTGCATGTCTATCTCCAGAGTTCTAGTGCAGACTCTTCAGCTTCATGATACAGACTCCCCGGGGGTAAGACTTTAGTGAACTCCAGACCTTTGAATTTTGATTGGAGCCCTGAGATTTCTAGTGCTCAGATGGCTCTTTTGCATTATTCCACACTTGACTATTGATCAGTATTGTAAGTCCACATATAAGCCTGTCTTATATTAAACATGTTCTAATGAAGACTAGTTGATATAAACACCATTAAAATGAAAAGGAAGAACACCTAGGAAGCCACCCAGCAAGAAGGAATGGGAAAATTGTAGAAGAGGGAAAAATGTTAGATGACAAAGAAAAGATAAAATGCAAAGAACACAAGACAGAGAATTGAAAAGTGCTCAAAAGAGGTGAAGCTAGGGAAAAAGGATTAATATTTTTAAAATATTTAAAACAGACTGTGGAAGTTGCATAGATAAGGACAATATATAAAGTTAGGAAAGTAATTTATAGAAGGTTATTTAATCTTTCCACTTTCATTATTAAAGTTTGAGGGCTGGAGATTTAGCCCAGTGGTTCCAGCACCTGCTTTGCAAGTGCAAGGTCCTGAGTTCAATCACTGGTAACCACACATGAGGCTGGGTTTGGTGACTCATGCTCACCAGTGATCAATACGACATACAACAATGCCGGGTGTGGTGGCTCACACCTGTAATCCCAGCACTCGGGAGGCAGAGACAAGAGGATTGCTGAGTTTGAGGCTTGCCTGGGCTACATAATGAGCTCAGGGCCAGCCTGAACTACAAAGCAAGACCTTGTCTCAAAAAAATAGATTTCTTGTCAGGCATTATATTTCAAAGATCATATTAGGATGAAAACTGCATTTCAGAAAAGGAAATGTGACGTTATAGAAAAATTGACAACTGATTCTTTAAAATGTATTAAATAATTTCCTGGTTTTACCAGACTAATATTTCTGCACTTGATCTTAGCCAAAAGGCCCAGAAGCAATTGAGACTAGTATTTCTTATCTGGTGTATAAGAGATCTCTCAAAGAAAAATGGCCAGCTGTGTTTTGAATTCAGTTATGGCTCAAATGATTTTCATAAATTAAGATTAAAAAATCTTCATCAGTTTTGGCAAAAGAATGTTCTGTGACACCTCTGAATTATTAGAAAATGTCTAAAATGTAATCTGCAGTATAGTTTCTAATAGAGGAAGGACATTCAGGGAAGGAACTCAAAATGCAGAATCAGGGAAAATTAGTAAAAAAGGGAGCACAAAAGGCACAGAACCCAGGAAAAAAATGACTTATTCAATGCACATTTGCAAATAGTTTCTTCCATAAATTACCAGAGACATCATTTATCAGAGACCATTTCAGTAATTTCCCAGATGATGTTGTTCAGGTATAACTTAATCTTTAGTGAGCTGAAGAATCTGAAGGTTTGTAATATTTAAAATAAAAAAGTTGATTCCATAGTCCATATCTAGAATGATACATCCTTAGGAAAAGATCTTCTAGTCTAGCTTGCAAGTGTTGGGAAAGTGTTCAATTTCTTCCAAGCTATAATGAACTTATGCCTCCAGATGGGTAATGCTTGAGTGCATTTTTTTAAAAAGATATCATATAGTCAAAAATAAGAATAAAAACACAAAGAAAAAAAGAAAAAAGTGAGGCATTATTTTTTTCCTGTTGTACAGAGAAATGATTCAGCTCATGCATGTAATGATAACCAAGACACATGTAACACCCTTACTGAGATTTCACTGCATCTGTGCCAAGTGCAGCAGATTTTAAAGAAAAAATAATTAGTAATAATAATCTATGTAAGTCATTTCTCTTTTTTCAACAGCTTAATTATAGGTAATTGCTTTACAGGAACCATTAAAATACATAATAGTTTGGTGGTAGCTATAAGTGACTAGACTAGACTATCTATACAACTACAATTCTGCTTAAGGAAATGTGTTTCAGTGAGATACCATAGTATGTGCGATCCCATTGTAGGACTCAGGAAGAAGTGTTTGTTTTCTAACAACCTTGTGCTTCTTAACAAGTGTAACTGAAGAGACTAGCTGCTAAGTTGTGAGGCCCAGTAGAAGAAATATACCACTCAACCAAAATATGTGTTAGTCCTAGAAATAACTTGTAGCTTAATCTTCCAAAATGTTTCTTAAACATGTTTTATTGGAAACATAAGGAATGTTGTACAAGGCAAAACATGATAGTTTGATTATCTAAGACATAGTGAATGGACTAATTTGAACTTTGAAACTTCCTGTTGCACATTCTATATTGACAACTTGAAATCCAGCCATCTTTGTGTACTAGCTTTGGAAGATCTCAGGGTTATAGCCATTTGTTCAGATTCTGTCTGTCTTCAGTAGATAAGTCTCTCAAGCAATTTGGAGCATGGAGGAAAATGTATTTTTGATGACATGAAAATAGAAAATATTTCTTGTCCAACTAATGTTATCCTTCAAACTATTTTTATTTATTCATATTCCTCACACATTTGAATTTCAAAAAGTGCAGCTTCAACATCATTTTTCCAGTTAAGCTGGGAGAGAGAGGCAATTTCATGAGGAAAACTGTTATTTTCCCTGATGAATATCAGGAAGCCATTACATCAGAGATAAAATATTCTAAGCAAGACCTTAGACCTGGTTCTCAGTTCCGCAACAATACTTCCTAATTGTTTAACTTCTCTACATCATAATTCACTTCTGTGAATAACAACAGAAAAAAATATAAACACATATGGAGAATACATGATAATATACATCTCAGATATTTAATACAACCCATAATCCATTATGTCCATGAATCCTGATGTCCCATCTTTGTTGACTTAAGAAATACCTATTACAATAGTAAAGCTAACTTCTGGATGAGTCTAAGATGGGCCATGGTTGGGCTACTTCAGGTACTCATGTGGTCCCTTGCAACTATCTAGAATATATAAAGAACTTAAACATAGCAGTTCTCCCAAATTTAAAAACCCAGTTGAGGCCATCCATTTCCCGTGGGTTGAGCCCGCCCACTGGCCCCTGGGCCCCGGTGTGGCGTGGACTCGGCCACAATGGATGCCATTCCATTTCCGGAGCAAGCAGAGGCCTGAGGCCTGTCCACCGGACCACTGTACCTCAGACCTGTGCAGTGAGGAGTCAGGTACGGACCCTGGACTTCATCACCACCAGGGAGAGTTGAGGGCCTCCGCCCAGCCCCAACCCCACTCTGGAGCTGCCCTGTGAGGACCAGGTACTAGAGGAGCTGGAGTCATCTCCTGCATCCCTCCATAGGAGGCGCACTCCTAGAGCTTCACGGAGAGACCAGGCAAGATAAAAAAGGGGGAATCTAGCTTCTATTTTGCCATCTGCTCCTAGATCCCTCTATTCCACTCTTGTCCCCGCAACTTCTCCTATCTTCCTGTCAGAAGCAATACCCAGAATTAAAAGATTCTTAGGGTGCCCTATTTCTGCTTCTGTACTATTATAAGAAGGTGTGCAAAGTCTCCAATGGTCTTACAGCATACAGTTGGTACTGTTTACATATGCCCTTTCATCCTCTATTACCACTGGCATATGTGAGGTTCTAGGGTATAGGCAAACTTCATAAATCTGCTAACCCTATTTCATTCTCCTCCTGTCTTCCTACCTCCCTGATTCCCCACTGATCTCTTATCACCAAAGGGTCCAAGGGTACATTTATGATCTACATGTTGTATACACATTGCTGATTAATTCTAAATTCTGGCATATGGACATAGAGGTAACTCATAAGCTCAAAGTCTCCAGAATAGAATTTAACAAATTTTTTTATCTTATTTACTGTGTTTAATAATGATATTGCTTTTGTTGTATTACAGTAATAAACATGATACGATTTTTCTGCTCAAATACCACCCCTGATGTGTCAGAACTGAGAACTCTCAAGGGTCCTTACAGATTCAAGGAGGATCCCCCCAGGAAAGTGCTACATCCAAAAGGCCCCAGATAATAGAAAGAGACCTACAACAAACACTGCCCTGTCATCAAGCAAAGAGGAGCATTAATAACAACAAAAGACCAGAAATGAGAAAAATCACACACACACACACACACACACACACAAACAGACACAAACATCACCACCACAGGGAAATTCACAGAAAAGGGAAATAGGGAAAACTAAGACTCAAACACCAGGACTCTTGCAGAGGGTAACTAAAGTGGATCTAATAAAATGGAAATCAGAACTCATCTCTGAGATCAAAACAGGGATACTGTACATAGTGAAAGACATCATTAAAGAAGAGATCAGCGAGATGATAGAATCCAAGATAGCAGAAGCACTGGAATGTTTTAAACAGGTTCAAGCAGAGCTCCAGGCAATGATGAAGGAGAACAAAAGCTTGCAAATCAGAAAGAATGAAGCAGAGAACCAAATCTGAGACCTAGAGGAAAGCATAGCAGCCAATGAGCAGGAAAGGTATAATATATGGAAAAGAGCAAGGGACCGTGAGAAATCAATTCAACATCTTCTAGATGACTCAAAGAAAAATAATATAAGACTGATTGGAGTCAGTGAGGAAGCAGGAGACAGAGTAAAAGACATAAAAATGAGAAAATCATCACAGATAGAGAAGAAGTCCAAGGGATCATAAATATGTACTTTGAAAATGTATATTCCAAGAAGTTGGAAAATCTAGGAGAAATGGATAGATTCCTAGACACATGTAAACTCCCAAAACTGAATGAGGAGGATATAAAAATGTTAAACAACCTGATATCAGTATTGGAAATTGCAAATGTAATAAAAAACCTACAAACAAAGAAAAGCCCTGGTCCTGATGGCTTTACTGCTGAATTCTACAAAACTTTTAAAGAAGAGTTAATACCTGTACTACTCAATCGCTTTAATGAAATCAAAAGAGAAGCAGTGCTCCCCAAATTATTCCTTGAAGCAAATATAACCTTGATTCCAAAGGCAGCAAAAGTTCCCACCAAAAAAGAAAACTACAGGCCAATCTCACTAATGAACACTGATGCAGAAATCCTCAATAAAATACTGGCAAACAGAATACATAGTTATCAAGAAAATCATAGCATTTCCGGCGGACTGAAGGCAGCGGCCCACGGAGCCGGGGGCTAGGGGGCCACGCCTGTGCGTTTCCTGGGGAGTGAAAGCAGCAGCCCATGGACCTAGGGGCTGCGGGGGCCCCGCCTGTGCGTTTCTGGAGAACTGAAGGCCGCCCACCTGCCCACTGTATCCCGGAGCTGAGCAGTGAGGAGTCAGACACAGCTGTAAATCATAAGCTCAAAGTCTCCAGAATAGAATCTAACAAAACTTTTTATCTTATTTACTGTGTTTAATATTGTTTTGGGCATTTATTGTATTATGGTAACAAACACGATGTGATTGTTCTGCTCAAATACCTCCCATGATGTGTCAGGAGTGAGAACTCTCAGGGGTCATTACAGATTCAAGGAGGACCCCCAGGAAAGTGCTGCATCCAAAGGGCCCCAGATAATAGAAAGAGACCTGCAACAAACATTGCCCTGTCATCAAAGAAGAGCATTAATAACAAAGAAAGAGTAGAAATGAGAAAATACACAAAAACCAGACACAAAGATCACCACCACAGGGAAATTCAGAGAAAAGGGAAATAGGGCAAACTGAAACTCAAAAACCAGGACTTTTGGAGATGGTAACTAAAGCAGATCTAGTAAAATGGAAATCAGAACTCATCTCTGAGATCAAAGCAGAGATACTCTCCTCAGTGAAAGACATCATTAAAGAAGAGATCAATGAGATGATAGAATCCAAGATAGGAGAAGCAATGGAACCTTTTAAACAGCATCAGGCAGAGCTCCAGGGAATGAAGAAGGAGAATGAAAGTTTGCACAGCAGGATGAATGAAGCAGAGAACCGAATCTCAGACCTAGAGGACAGCATAGCAGCCAGCGAGCAGGAAAGGTATAATCTATGGAAGAGAGCAAGGGATCATGAGAAATCAATTCAACAGCTTCTAGATGACTCAAAGAAAAATGACATAAGATTGATTGGAGTCACTGAGGAAGCAGGAGACAGTGGAAAAGATATAAAAAATTTACTGTCAGAGATAGCAACAGAAAACTTCACAGGAAAAGATATAGACATACAGATAAATGGGGCCTATCAGACTCCAAAAAACCGTGACATAAAAAATCTACGTCCAGACACATAATTATCAAGGTTCCAGATGTACAACAAAATAATGAAATAATGAAAGCTTTGAGAGAAAGGAAGAAAATCACCTACAAAGGGAAGCCCATTAGGATCACAGCAGACTTTTCAGCACAAATACTCAGTGCAAGGAGAGCGTAGGGGAAAATATTTCAAGCACTGCAGGAAAACAACTTCCAACAGAGACTGTTGTATCCTGCAAAACTATATTTCAGAGTAGACGGGGAAATAAGACACTTCCATGATAAAGAACACCTGAAAAATTTCGCAAGCACGAAACTTGCACTCCAAAATATCCTAAGGAATATCTTGGAAAAAAAAAAAAAAAAAAAAAAAAAAAAAAAAAAAAAAAAAAAAAAAAAAAAAAAAAAAAAAAAAAAAAAAAAAAAAAAAAAAAAAAAAAAAAAAAAAAAAAAAAAAAAAAAAAAAAAAAAAAAAAAAAAAAAAAAAAAAAA
>PVIC010053561.1:0-11806 GCA_004025085.1 Thryonomys swinderianus
TCCTGCCTCTGCCTCCTGAGTGCTGGGATTACAGGCGTGAGCCACCATGCCTGGCACTGTGGTATGTGGTATTGATGGCTGGTGGGTGTGAGTCTCCACACCCAGCATTGTATGTGGTTACCGGGGATCAAACTCAGGACCTTGCGCTTACAAGGCAGGCACCGGAACCACTGAGCTAACCCTCCGGCCCTGAATCTCTATTCCTAATCCTTTGTAGATAATTTAGTTTTTTTAATTTTCAGACATTTATACTTCTACCTGAATGGAATACACTGCTCTCAGGGTTGGGGGGCTGACAGAGTACTTTTGCAGGCAAGGCCCACAGGGTAAAGAAAGCATGTGGAGGTGATAACAGCAACCAGACCACAAGAGTAGCATGTCTTTGTTCTTTGGTCCTTATGTCCTTACATAATTGCTTAATGCATGTATGTTAGTGTATGTTAAGCCATGCTTACATAAGTGTGTCTAGCTCTATGCATGTGCTAGACCATGGGGTTGTCTCCTTAAGAGTCCTGAGCTGCCTTCTAGGGTTTGAATCAATCAAACATGATTCACTACATCCCACCCGCTGAGAGGTCAGGGTAGCATAACTTGTTATGAGCAGCCCATAGAGCTGGCTCTTGTGCACATGGACCAAAACAATAAAGAAAACAATGGAGTACCACTAACACTCTTGCTGCCACAGCACAGCTTGTGGCCACTCAGCACCAGCTGGATTCCAAGCATTCCAGCCACTGGATAAGAGGGCACTGTTCCAAAGCCTGGATAGTAGACACCTCCACATCCATCTCACATAAGGCCTCCTGCACCTGCGTCTGGTGCTCAAGGTTAAAAATGCAATATTCTACATACAAAAGGATACAAGTTTCTCCTCGAACTGCAGTTAGCAATTCAAAAGCCAGACAGTTTTGCAAAATCACTTTTCTCTTTTAAAAGTTTCATCCATGAGCAACATCAAAGCTATGACTTTCAGGGCCATATGCTTAGTAAGGGCTTCTACCTAAAAGGCTCAGACTGTAATCTTTGCCCCTGATATTATCAAGGCCAGCAGATAAAACCAGCAGGCCACCTGGCAAGTATGGTGTCATCTGTGATGTTCAGTGTTCCAATCATGGGGTGTGTCTGTAATGGTAGGCCTGATAGGGCCCTTAATATATGGAAATCATCAGGTAAAGTGTTCTGACCAGTGTGTGGATAAGTACAGTCAGTCTGTGGTTTCACAGACAATAAAGCTTCTGCAATAAGTCAATCAGAGGGCACCATACCTATGAGCTTGTGGCCATCCCACCAAGTATTTGTATCATTTATCAGCAATATGTGATTACACAGGTTAGATGGTATACATTACACAGTTAGTTTCCCATTGACATATTTACTTGTTGAATACAAACAAGGCCACTTGCTTTCCCTCATCCATCCCTCACCAACACATACCAGGTCCCTGTCCTTGTGGGGTGATAATGCTCTTCTAGATCAGCACCTTGGCAGCCTGATGTCACTGGCTCCAGGCAGAGATGATCTGGTTCTGTCATTTCCAGCCAGTCCAGTGGAGGGGGGTGGGCATGGGAGCCCTTCAGCTGCGGCAGTTGGGAGTTCATTGTACACTCAACAGTGAAACTGTCCGTGTACATGGACAAACTTGTGTCCCCAAGAGATGATGCTGTTAGTGTGATGCATCTTGGTTGGAAGGACAGTGCAGAAAAAGACATCATTATAGGGAGATCCTGCCCCTCTGGGAGGATGCAGGCCACATGTTCATCCTGGGATAGAATTGTGGCCAGGGTCATCTCACCTTCTGGCCTAGAATACCAGACCTAGGTAGACCTAGGTACCAGACCTAGATTCCCATTGTTGCCATGGGTAAGTGAGTCACAGCTAGACCCACCACCCCCAAGGGGATGGGCCAAGCAGCTACAATGTCATTTCTTTTTAGATCATGGCCTTTGGTATTTAGGCATGTTGAAGTTCAGGGTTGCATCTCTATGGCATGTTTCAGTCCTTCCCTGCAAAGTTCCAAAAGGAACACCCAATTTCCTTCCAGAAGGTCTATGGACCAATCCCACGTCCACTGGTAGCAGACTCTCAGACACACAGGTTCCAGTGCAGGAAGAATAAAGACTCCTTTCATTCTCTTGGGACCTTGCTCTGCAGGTCAGATATGCAGACAAGCTGGCCGCGCTTTCAAGAGGCAATCCAATGGGCTATAACCCATATGTCAGGGCTGGTCATTGAGCAGTTAGACCATTTGTGGTAAAACTCTCATCCAATTTGGTTTTCAAATGTCTGTTAGACCTTTCAATCATACCAACCACCTGTGGCCAGTAGGACATGTAACAGTGCAAAGTTATATCATTATCTCTGGCTCAATGCTGTACCTGAGCCACTATAAACTGGGTTCCCTGATCAGACACAACTCCTAGCAGCACCCTGTATGCTGCAGTCAATTGCTGTAATGCCTTAATGGTATAGGTTTGGTCAGCAGAGGGCACAGGGTGGCCAGAATCTACACCCATACTTGTATACACAGCAATCTAAGCATGTTTGTGTCCCTGGAGGAAATGCAGGGGCCTGCATCTACCTGTTATTGTGGGCATAGGTGGTCATTGTATCAAACCTAATTGTGTGGGTGCCCTCTTCCTCCAGGGAGCCAAATGAGCACATTGGGGGCTACTTTTACTGCCACTCTTCACTCCACAGCAGTCAAGTCCAGGTTCCATTGCTGTGCTACAGCTTCCATGGCGCAAGGTCTGCTATGCTCTAGCTTCTTGTGAAGCTGTCACACCACCACAGAAGGTAGCCCTCAAAGGGACTCACTTTCATTAAAGCATCTGTTAAATCATTATCTGGTGAAAAGACATGATACACTACACAGCTTCACCACAGATCAGCACCCCACAGATGTTCATGCCCTATCTACCCATCCTGGGCCACCCAAGTTAGTAGCCAGTGTCCGCCCTCAGTATACACCCCATGTGTGCAAACATGCCGAGGCTGGTCTCATGCATTATGATAGCCACATTGTCCACAACTTTGCCCATTGCCTTGACCTCCCTGTCCCAGTTTCAAACCAAAGGGCTGCCATACTGGGCTGGGGCAACTACCATCCAAAGCAGGGTTGTGTCATGGCTAGAGCTATCAGCATATTAGGCCTTGGCCAGAGGCCTCTCTTTCCCTTCTGCACAAGGCTAAGTGTCATGACCTATAGTCCACCATCCTATATGGTCTCCCATGCCACATACAGCATGGGTCTCAAAACTGTTGCTAATTTCACCACCAGTGATCTGGCAGAGGAGATCTTCTGTTGCCGATATGTCCCCCCTGTGTCAGGGTGGAGGCCTGAGATACTCCACCCCTGGTGTGAGAGATCCATGTGCAGCCCCAGCCCTCTATTAGGTGTCTACTCCTGCACTTCCACAGTCTGCTGTCTATGATTCCTTCAAAGGCATGCAGAGCAGTGCACACCACTGCTAACTGCTTCCCAGTCCGAGAATACCAACTCTCAGCTCCTTTCCACAACTGTGACCAAAAGCCAGTAGGATGCTTCTGCTTCCTTTGCTTTTGCCACAGATCCCAGCCAAACCCAACATCGTCCACACTAACAGCTGAAGTAAAACGTAGAGTAGAGTTGATCTAACTACCCTTTTCAGGTCCTGAAGAAGAGCTTTTACTGCATCTGTCCAATTCTGTGTCACTCCCTTCAAGGCCATCTGGTACAAAGGGTGCAGTGGGGTAGCTAAGTCCAATACAAATATTCTTCCCAAACCCAATAAGCCCATGTACACCTGCAATTGGCACTCTGCCTGGAGCTTATCAATAATGGCCCTAGGAATTACTTTTGTCTTACCAAACCAGATAACACTCAAGAATTTGTCAGAAAATCCAGGTCCTGGGACCTTGTTCTTGTTGGTGGTCTCTCCCTAGGCCAGCAAAGCTTCCTTGAGACTGTGTGTGATGACAGGTCTGCAAAACAATCAGAGTTTAACATAACATCATCAATATAATGGAACAATGTCACAGAGCATAGCTTGGTCCAGGGGGCCATAACACAGAGTCAGGTTATGCAGAGAGCCTATAGCAACACCTGCAGGGTCCACTGCCAGCCTTTCCCAGTGAACACAAATGGTCCTGACTGCCAGGCATGATAGCAATAGAGAAAAGGCATTAGCCAGATCCACAACATAATAGTATCAACCCACCATCAGGGTGAAACGATCCATCAGGTCTGCGATATTAGGTACTGCTGCATGTAATGAGGAAGTCACTTAATTCAATTCCTAGCAGTCTGTGGTCATTCATCATGTTCCATCTGGCTTCCTCATGGGCCATACTGGGGAACTGAAAAGACTGTGCATACAGTATATTATTTCATTTTCTTTGAAGTTCAAAACAATCCATCTCCTCATGGCCTCCAGGCAGCCAGTACTGCTTTACACACACAACATCCTGCAGGAGAGTCAGTGGCACATCGCAAAGATATCCCTCAGATAAAGGTTTTTATCATGTGGATTTGCAAGTGGAATTCTCCCTGCATGTATCAAACTGAGCACCAGTCAGTATGCCCACCCACAGAGCATATTCAGCAACTGGGAAAATACAGATGTAATAAAGGCACAGGGCCAAGCACCTGATACTTTCACTTTGGCCTTCTTGACTGTTATATAGTGACCTCTGTACACTACTATATGTGCAGTGGGTCCCATGAAGGGTGCAGGTTGCTGTATATTAGCATTGATTTGGCTCGGGTGTCCAATATCAATACATGCTGTACATTTTTACAAGGATCAATTAATAGTCAATTTTACATGTGGCCTCTGGTCTTCCAGGATCCCTAGTGACCAAATGCCTTGGCCTGATTCCTAATCTGGGTAAAACAATGCCAGCATCACACCTTCCTGCCTCATCAGGGCTGCTTTTACCTCTGATGGCAGACAGATGCTGCTCAGGGCACAACTGCTGCAGCAGTCAGCAATGCACCCAAAAGCTGCCCGTGATCTTGTCTGTGGCAAACCCAGCACCCAGCAGGTCCATCCAAGTTTGACATCGACTTACCTTCAGTGAACCTACCTCCTCCCGAGGCAGGGCTGGTCCTGCACAGCTGCAAACCATATGGTTCTTTTCTTTCTATAGAAGAGCCTTCACAGGTTTCTTCTAACCTTGGTGCTTCACATGTATGTTTCCCAGCCAGGCCAAAGCATCAACCACAACATGGACTGGGTGGTTGGTAAAGGGTGCAAAGAGAGTCACCACTATCCTGAACAAGCCAGAAGGACCACTGGCAAGGGGCGGGTCTTTCATGCATGCCGTAAGCTTCTCTTCATGAGAACTTCAATAATGCACAGCAGACATGATTTGTCACATGCTCAATTCCTGTATCACAGCTACTAAGTCAGGTGTCCATTTTGTGATTTTCTCCAGCAAGTCACGTAGATTTTCCCAGATCAGGTGGCTGCCACCATCAACCAGTTTATTTGAAGTCTGCTTACCTGCTTGTGGGGCTGTCCTCTGCACATCCTGCAAAATCTATCACACAGAGGGAAGGCTGATTATGCTAGATAGTTGGGACATCTCCTGTGATCTTAACTCCATGTGATCAGTCCTTTCATCCCACACTCATAGCAGCTACATGGACACTGTTTCACATACCTTTGGGTTTAATTGTTTCATCAGCTCCCTTAACTCCACTGTACATTGTATAACAGGTAGATGTGGGTGGTTCCCCTAATCCCTCTCCTTGAGCTAGGATCTCCTCTACTTCTACCTTTTGTCAAATAGCAGGCTGTGTATGCATTAGCAGGGGATTCTTCTGGTGATGAGGACTGATGCTTATAGAGGAGACAGTGCTCTCTGTGTTTTGCAGCATGGCTTCTGCAGCAGCCAGCCATTGTTCCAGGTTCTCCTTTGTTCGTTGCAACTGACTCACTCCCTAGAAGAGTTCTTCTGCCTCTTACTCCATGTAGTGGAAAAGTGTGAAAATTGGCCAACTCACCCATCCTCCCAACTCATGGTAGAGAGGAGAGATTTGCATCTCCAGTATTTCTAAGGCTTTCACCATATTCTTGGGTGTCAGGCAAATTGCTTTCCAGTCTTTGAGGGTCTTCTATGCAGCCATAGAGGTGACTACAAGTAACCAAGAAAAGCCTGGGAAAAATATCAGCAACTCCCTGCAACTCTTCCTCACCATCAGGCTCTGCTTCCAAAGGCAGTGAGGGGACATTCACCTCATCTTGTCAACTATACCACTTGTCGAGGTTGGTGGGAGCACTGAAGGGTTATTTTTGAAGGTGAGGTCCCTAGGGTAAGGAAAGTATGGAGAATTGATATCAGCAACAAGACAAAGAGAGCAGTATGGCCATTATATGGGCCACTACACAGCTTTACATCATTATGACCTTATATAACCACACAATACATGTGTGGTAGTCTATGTTAAGTAAGGCTTACACAAGGGTGTCCCACTGCACACATGTGCTGAACAGCGGAGTCATGTCCTTAAGGTTCTTCAATCAGACATGATTCCCTACTATTGCCAATTTTAAGTTTTCTCATTCAACCTGCAGCAACAGATGCAACTGAACTTCATAAGCTCAACCATGCCTTTTTGATAAGGGGGAAGCTCTCTGTCATATTTTCTAGTGGCTAATAATTTGCTCCTGGAATATGGCCAAACTGGGCCTTAAAACATAAACATTCTAATGTGTAAGATCTTTTCTTGAGTTTTAGGATCTGATGTATGGAAAAGACCTATATTTTACAATGTAAGTCCCCATATTTTCAATGTTTTCAGGCACTTCATTTTCTACAAATAGATGAAAATTTATTAGCAGAGGGTGAGATACTAAGTCAACTACAAGAGGAATATGATGGACTCAAATCAAGAACCTCTTTTTTCTGTGTCATGATATAGCTTCTTAATAGGATAAATAGAGTTTAGTGTTTTATCTTAAGAACCATGCTTTTTTAAGGAATTAACTGCATTTTGAAAACCCTTTAATTTCTGTTAACTCTTCGTAAATAATAAGGTAGTAATCAGATAACCTCAATGCCATGGTTGGTAGGAAATTATCAAGACCTTACACATGGACTCTTTCCTGATGGAGAGGTTGATTTGCCTATAAATCAGTTATCAAGGGCAAGCTGCATACATCAGACTAAGACAAGAAAAGGCTTCTGAACTCAATACTTTTAAAAGACATTGTATAAAGTAAATCTGGAACAAATTACCCACTTAGCTCTATCTGTCAGGTCAGTGTTGGATTACAGTTTGCCTATGCATGACAAGTTTTTTAAAAAGAGACAAAGTATATCCTCCAGATGTCTCCATTTGCACCTAAATGGATCGATCTTGTCATTCTTTATGGCAGAGTTATATGTGATTTTGAGATGTATATAAATTGTACCAATAAAGAATTCAATTTTAAAAAAAGAGACAAAGTAGACCTGAGCGAAAATAAACTATGAAAGGAAAAACAAAATCTTAAGGATTTTTTGCTATTGAAAAAGTACAGTTATGTTACCAAGAATATGGAAACAGTAATTGCCATTAACAGATGGGCTTCCAAAGCTGATTTTAAAAATTAATAAAACTATCACCAGGATATCTGAATCTTATGATAATACATAGCAACTACCATGTGTGTAATATTTGCCAGTTGCTCTAATAATTACTTTAGTTCAGAGCTTTTTAACTTTGACTAATAATTAGAATCATCTGGGAAGCTGTAGGTGTCAACCTGACCAAATCTCAACTGAAACCAATTAAGTCAGATTATTTGTGCATGGTATTGGTCCAAGCACGAGTGGTTCTTAACCTCTCCAGGTGATTTCAATAGGCAAGTTAAGTTGAGAATGATTTTTCTTTATTTAATCTTTATAGCAGCCCTTTGATGTTGAATACTTTTAGCATCATGCTTCATCACCATCATAATCACCTCTAATGAGAAAACTGTGATAGAGAAGTGTGAACTTCATATACCAAAACCATCAGCTCCTAAGTGATGGAACTAGGATTTTTATGCAGGCTGACTCATTCTATAAATATATTTATGTTCTATAAATACTATCACTATAAATACCATCAACACCAAGATTAACACATTTTTGTCGGATTCCAAGGCATTAATTATAAATAGGACCCTAATAGACTTTAAATAATTTTGATACTTAATAAAGAGAAAATAATGCCCACTAATAAAATGAGTTCCCATTTATCAATAGTAATACAATCAAGTTATCTCATTTCTGAAGTACATCTATAGTCATCCAGCTATGTAAAATACTAACATTTCAAGTTTGTATTACTTCATGTATCTCAGACTGTTACATGGTCTCCTTTTTTTTTTTTCTTTCCTTAGTACGTTTGTGGTACATAATAATTACATTCACTAAAGAGAATTGGTACACGTACATAACACATTTGAATTTCTTTTACCCCTCTGTCTACCCTCTTTTTACCCAGCATCATACCGATTTATTTGTCTTATAAGACCTTGTAAAGTTAATTATCATATACACATATTGAAAATTAGAATAATAGGCCAAAGAGGAAGCAAAACATGTAAGACAATTCAAGGTGCTCTTTTAGTTACATTGTCCACATTGGATGACAATACTTATTTCCCTTACTCTTTTTTCTCATTATCAATTATATGCATATATGTGTATATATGTTGAGAGAAAGGAAGAGAGGGAGAGAGTTTTTATATGAGAAATAATGCCACATTCAAGACTGTGTGTCTAAGTTAGATCACTTAATATTATGCTCTCAAAATGCATCCATTTTTCTTCAAGTGACTCAACTTCATCCTTCTTTATGGTACCGTAGTACTCCCGTGTGTAGAAATGCCACATTTTTTAATTCATTAACATTTGTGTTGACTGACATATAGGCTGTTTCCAAGATTAGCTATTATGAATATGCTGTTATAAACATGGGCACACACTAAATTAAAATTGAAATGGATTAGAGACCTAAATATTAAAACAGAAACACTTATTCTGCTGGAAAATAGGTTAGGTAGAACCCTTGCAGACATTGGCATATGTCAGGAACTACAGAAATTATTGTGGATAACCACCCTGTTTTATGCATGCTAGGATTTTGGGTGTGAAGGCTTGGGACTGCCCTGTTTTATACATGCTAGGATTATGGGTATGAAGGTTTGGGACCTAAAGTTATGGCAAGCTCAGGGGATTGGCCCCTTTTTCTACTTGTGCAGTATTTCACCTTCTGCTGCCACTGCTCAGAGTAGCAAGTCGAGCCCAGGCTCAGCCTTTCCCGCAAGGCTCCACTTTTGTTGTTTGTTGGTTGTTAATCCTTTTGCTGTGGGACTTATGGGGGACTGGAGCTTGCCACCAGTCTGCATTCTCTTCCCCTGACTCCTACAACCTTGGATTTTTGGGAAAGAGGGACGTGGTGCATTTAGGCCAGCAGCCAGATACTCTGGGAATGTACTATAGAGTTGCTAATGTCACAAAGGCAATCTAAGAGTTATCTTACAGAGAAATGACAGTTATGTGACTCTGTTAATATCAAGCAAAACAGCTACAGTAATATTGCATAAGACAAATTAGATATTAACATGCCACAAAAAGTTATGTACCACCCTTAATCTCAGAAGAAACTGTTAATTATGATTTAAACACTAAGGCAACCCACAATTTGACTTCACACTCAAAAAATGAATAAAAACATACAAGCAAACAAAAAATTATCTGTAATTTCAAGCCTATGGCTATTTTCCAGGGTCTACAGTTTTCTGACAGTGTCAAATTCAAGGAATATACCTGCTCTCACTGGTAGGCAATAGAGGCAATCAGAGCCCACATCAGTGTTGGATAACCACCAACAAGCCACCAGTAGGATTAGGGCAGGGAGCTGATTCTGGAACTGTCAACTCCAAAAACGTCATGCTGAACTTGGCCTCTTGCCATGGGAGTGAGGCCCAAGTCACTTAGCTTATAACACTCTGAATTTCTCTTGCAAGCCTGACCATGCATCACTGACCATTGATATCTCTCATAGTTGTCCTTCACCTGGTCAATGTGACAGTTTAGCACTGGAATCCCTGAAATGAAGATAATCCCTAGTTGCCATGAGTCATGGGTTAATTGCTCCCTTCCCAAATGGCATCGACTAGGCACCCTTTCCAGAGAATATGGCAGATGCTTGAACTGGACTCATTTTCAAACTATTTAAACTCAAAGCATACACTGGTCCACTCCACTGGTATGTTTCTCTCTGAAGTCACCCAGTTTCATGATGTCTCTGTAGATCTGACCTTCCTTTCTCACAACCCATGAGCCAGGAGCTTGGGAGAAAGTGGAGATTGTCCCTTCCTTTTTCTGCACTATGGTCTTTTTCTGCACTATGGTCTGTTTCTTCAGTTTCTCTGTAAGTTCTAGATTTCCCATCAGCTCCTTCTTGAATCTGAACCAAGTTGTTGTTTTCTAGTGTCTGGGTTACAAGACCTTTTTTTATTTTGTTTTGTTTTTGAGACAGGGTCTTGCTTTGCAGTTCAAGCTGGCCCTGAGCTCACTATGTAGCCCAGGCAAGCCTCAAACTCAGCAATCCTCCTGTCTCTGCTTCCCAAGTGCTAGGATTACAGGCATAAGTCACCCTGCTTGGCATTGTGGTATGTGGTACTGATGGCTGGTGGGTGTGAGTCACCATGCCTACCATTGTTGTATGTAGTTACCAGGATCGAACTCAGGACCTTGCGCTTCTGAGGCAGGCCCTGGAACCACTGAGCTAAATCTCCAGCCAAAAATTTTTTGCTTTTAATTGACTATTGGTACATTTTTTACATACATTCTGATCACATTCAACATTGATAATTTGTACCTTACATAACACACTGTGATTCTATTTTCCTCTTTCCCCTACCCTCTCTACAACCCCCACTTCCTGTACATAAGCTTTGTTCTTTTCTTTAGCTACCAAATTTTTTTCTCCTTTACTTTTTTCTACCCACCCTTTCCCTTTTCCTTTTGCATGTTTTCTTCCTTTTTTATACTATCACAAATTTTGCCATTGCTTTACAACTTTAGTTTTACATACTACAGAAAAGATACAATGTTTACATATCTGTGCCCTATTTATTTCACTTATGAGAATGTCCTCAAGGTCCATTTGAGTATAAATGTCCATTTGAGTATAAATGACTGAAAGTTACCATTCTTTATGGCTGAGTAATATTCCTTTTTTTTTAAACACATCTTCAGGGACGGACCGGACCCAGCAGCCCCGGGCCCGCTGTGCGGTGAGTCCAGCGGACTGGGGAACTTACGGCGGACGGACCGGACCCAGCAGCCCCGGGCCCGCCGTGCCGTGAGCCCAGCAGACTGGGGAACTTGCGGCGGACGGACCGGACCCAGCAGCCCCGGGCCCGCCGTGCCGTGAGCCCAGCGGACTGGGGAACTTGCGGCGGACGGACCGGACCCAGCAGCCCCGGGCCCACCGTGCCGTGAGTCCAGCGGACTGGGGAACCTGCGGCGGGTGGACCGGACCGAGCAACTCCGAGCCCACCGTGCCATGCTTCCGGCGAACTGAGTGAGCATCACGCGGACCAGGCTGCAGGGTGCAGGCCATTTCCAGTGGACTGAAGGCCACCCAGCAGCACACTGTATCCCGGAGCTGTGCAGTGAGGAGTCAGACATAGAGGTAACTCATAAGCTCAAAGTATCCAGTATAGAATCTAACAAAACTTTTTTGTCTTATTTACTGTGTTTAATACTGATATTGGCATTTATTGTATTATGGTAACAAACATGATGTGATTGTTCTGCTCAAATACCTACCATGATGTGT
>PVIC010053562.1:0-11805 GCA_004025085.1 Thryonomys swinderianus
GCAGGAGAAAGATAGGCAAGAAACTCCCCTCACCCCTTGCTGGCCCAATATTTTCTTGGTTCTTCTATCTCTTTCTTCATAACTGGGGATATTTTATGGTTCTATCTCTTGATTAGACTGATGTGTTACTTATGTGGGATTAGTTTGGTTCCCCAGAGGGCTTTATTTATGTTTATAATAGAAGAACTAATGTCTTCTTCACATTCAACACACTAGATTTTCTGAATGAAGAAAGATCTAATGTATATGAAAGAAAGGGATCCAGTTAACAAGCTCATACTATGGGCAAAATAATAGCTCCATTTCAATTGCTTTTTAAAAAGTCTTTGAAAGTAAAACCCCCTTTTCAACTACCCTTGGAAAATGGGGAATTACCTCCACAGTAACGTGATTTGCAGTGTGTGTGTGTAGGCACATATACATGCATGTGTGTGAAATAATAGAACTCTTCCTATATTCATGTTAAGGCAATTTTATGGCAGGATGGAATCTGGTGGGGAGTGGGTTACAAGGAATATTATTTTCTCCTTTTAGTTTAATTCTTAAGAAAAATGAATAAGCACTGCAATTGTCCTAAAGAGACTGACAAATTAGTTTTCTTTTCCTTTCTTTTTTCTTCTTTGCTAATATCTCTGGTTCCTTTTTTTCTCATAGCATTGTGATAAGTAGGAGAAGGAAATCAATGCAAAGAGTAAAAAGACACAGCCCCGTTATTTCCTCTTTCAGTTATTTGCATCTGCCTTCTATTATCAACCCCATAAAAGGTGATCTTTATGGACACTTAAAAGAGGAGAGTCAGCATCCCAATCTAAAAGGGCTTAGATGCAGCTTCATATTCAGTATTATTTTGCAGATTTTCTCTATGGGAGCTGATAAGTAGACAGTGGAGCTGGAAAATGAAATCCTCTATTGACTTCAGACTCAAACTTTGTCTCAATTGCTGACAAATCATAATCAATCTCCTAATTACTTGAAGATGAAATCCCAATAAAGATCACATGCTTCAGCACCATGTTTCTTCACCTGTTTCCAAGTGTATTTTTAACAGCCTGATAGGCTTTACTAAATTGAAAATACTCACTTTTTTATTGACTAAAAGATTTGAAGCCCAGATGGGGGAAATTGTGCTAAAAAAAATTCAACGTGTTATACCTATGACTTCAGTTCACCAAAATACAATGTGTCCTCATTCAATTTTCTCATTTTTCAGTTCAGAGCTGTGCTGCTTCTGGTCACAGGTAGATAGAAGAAATAGAGAGAGAGCAAGGGACAGATACATAGTGATCTTTTGTGTTTTTTATTCTTATTGATTTTAAACAATATAAAAAATAACAAACAAATAAGTTTGTTTACACGGGAACAAAGAAAAATAATTTAAAACTACCATATGAGTAATCACTAAGCCAATACTTTACTTCTTAGAACGCTCTCTCTTATCTTTGTCTGTATTTTTAAAAATAGATTTATTGGTGCATTTTTATATTGACAGTATAATCACATTCCACATGGAGGGTTTGTACTAGTACATGACACATCTTGCTTTGTTTATATTTTTGAAACACTCAATATTAATTGTGCTCACAACAGACAGTATTTTACTTTCTCCATTATATTTCTTGACATCAAGTTAACCAAAATCATTTTTCCTAAACAAATATAACTAGAGGAGGAGGAAATGATTAGTGCTGGCCCGTCCTTTACATACATAATGCCTTCCAGCTTTGAACATGATTTTTGTGAAACTCAGGTGGGGGCACATTTCAGCTCGTCCAGCCGTCCACGTTAGCGTTGGTACAGTTCCTGCCAACAGAGGACGCTAGACAGAGAGGCGAGGAGATGAGAGGAGGAAGGAAAGACCGTTCGTTTCCTGTTCCGACTGGCCTTGGGTTTTGCTTCATCCTCATCTGTGGATCTGCCTTCTTGTTTCCTTTGAAGTGTGACTGGCAGCCCATCCACCTTGCTTCTCAGAAGTCTGAGCACAGCACAAGGTGACTTCTCTTTGCTCCAAAGATAACCAAAAATATTTCCCTGTTATTACCCAGTTGCTATCATGTTATCATTTAATTCATTTTTTTTTAAAAAAACTAACATAACTTTTTTTGGGGGGGAATCAAATTTTCAAGACATCTACCATTTCCACATTCCTTTTTTTTTTTAAATGAGTTTATTGGTACATTTTAAGCACACATTATGATCACTTTCATCATTGAGAATTTGTACCTGTATACATTATCTTGATTCATATTTTTTCCCATTACCTTCTCCTCTCTTCATTCCCTCCACCCTCCCCATACATCAGGTTTGTCCATTTTTTCCTTTTTACCTTTAACATTTTTATTTCCCTTTTTTGCTTTCCCTTGCACCTTCTATGTGTTCCATCTCCTTTGAATATTTTCTTCGTATTTCACAATACTTGTTGTACATTTTGGATCTCATTTACTTTCAATTTCTCATTTTGAAAACTATAGTACTCTGAAAAAAGATAAAAAAGAATATCAGAAAATGAAAAGACATCCCTTATTTCTGGGGAGGAAGACCAAATATTGTCAAAATAGCCATCTTTCCAAAACTGCTATACAGATTCAATGCAGTCCTAATTGAAATCCCAACAGCATATTTCACAGAACTAAGAAAATAATTCAAAAATTCGTTTGGGACCAGAAGGGAACCAGAATAGCAAAATCAGTTCTTGGTAATAAAGACATAGCAGACGGTATCATAATCCCCAATTTGAAACTATACTACAAATTCACTGTGATAAAAACAGTATAATACTGGCAAAGAAACTCAGGGATCAATGGAATAGACTAGAAGACACAGAAACAACCCCAGATATAATAAGTCATCACATCTTTGACAAAGGAGCTAAACACTTTCAGTGGAGAAAAGAAAGCCTCATTAATAAATGATGCTGGAAAAACTGGATTTCAACTTGCCAAAGATGAGAACTAGAACTACATTTTTCATCATGCACTAGACTGAAATTGAAATGGGTTAAAGCTCTAAATATTAAAGCAGAAACACTAAACTTGTTGAAGATATGTTAGGTAGAAATCTTAGACATTGGCAGGGGGAAAGACTTTATGAACAAAGCCTCAGTAGCATGAGTGCGAGCAGAAGACTCAACAATGAGAATCTCATGTTTTTAAAACGTGTCTGCACAGCAGAAGAAACCACCAACAGAGAAAAAAAAATGCAATGTGGGAAAATAATTTTTTCCCAAATCTTTAAGCAGTCCAGGGCCCACACAAGAAATTCTTTAAATTCTATACTCTGACACACAACAAGAGTATATGTCTTTGAAAGTGCAGAGGTAGAAGTTCTGCGGCAGGGCCTAAGAATTCACCTGAATGATGAGAAAAGCATGCAAATATATTCAGTAGTTTTATCTGTACACAGTCTTCAGAGGAAAGAGAAGAAGCACAAAATTCGTAAGACCCAAGGATTTACATACATTTGTTATGAAGAATAGCAAGTTGTGGAGATGTAAAATGACAAAAGACTTCTTCGTCAGGGGTACAAAATTGTGGGACAGTGATTACAAGATATATGGGAAATAAGTGCAAGAGCAAAAGCTACTTTAAGAGATTTGTTTGTGCAGATTAAAACTTTATTATTTATTTATTTAGCCAGGGATTTTTGTACCAGGGATTGAACTCAGGCCCTTGTGCATCCAAGGTTGGCACGGTACCACTTGAGCTAAATCCCCCAGGATTAAAAAAAAAAAACATACTGATCCCTGGTTTATGGTGATAAAAATATCTTTGCTTTCCAGTTTGACAGATTTTTTTTTTTTGAGACAGGGTCTTGCTTTGTAGTTTAGGCTGGCCCTGAGCTCACTATGTAGCCCAGGCAAGCCTCGAACTCAGCAATCTTCTTGTCTCTGCCTCCCGAGTGCTGGGATGACAGGCGTGAGCCACCACACCCGGCTCACAGAATATTTTGTCATCTGCTTTTGGGGTAGAAATGGAAACTCAGAGAACCCTGCCTGCATTTACTGTCCCTCACATACCTTCAGATAATCAGTGCACCACAGAAGCATATTTCAAGGTTATGTATTTGAGACTCCTTCAGAGGAAGTACAAAAGTAGTTTTACATGTCTGAGAACTTCATCTGGAGAGTTTAGAGGGAAATGTAGATTACAAATACACTTATACTGTTGATTCTTAATAGTAATGGTATTCACGTTCTATAAAGTCACTAGGAACACTGAGCTGGTCAATATAGCCTTGTTACTTCTAGAAGAAAAACATGGTTAGCTTCCTTTTAGCCTCAGGCCAAAGTGGTCTCATCAACCAACCAATGCATAACATGGTCCTAATTTTATATGTACTTTTATTTTAAAGCACCTTGGTTAATATCTAGTGGATTAATTATTATTGAATTTGCAATCAACATTTCTGTAATTTATGCCTGAATGAAACTGATCTAACATGTGCTATTTTCTTCATAAGGTTAGTCACTTTGAGCAAGACAATGATGATTCCCTGTATCCCACTTATCAAATAAAGAGAATAACGCTGTAATGGGTACCACTAATTATTTAATTATATGGTGAAATATAATTTAATGGAGTTTAATAATTCAAGAAATTACTTTACTGCTGACCTGTGCCAACTGACTTCCTAACATTTATGTTAGCATTTGTTAATACAAATGCAAATTGTGCTGGACATTTTTAGTTGCTTACCTAACTGACATCGTATGCATTTCATCCTCCTTAAATCCAAGATGGAGAGTCTTCATCAGTCACAAATTATGTTAATTCCATTTCTCTAATTTGGGATTATTATGGAATGTACCTGCAATGCAATTCTGGCTAAACGCAAGTAAGATTACATTAGTGGGGAGAACCATAGGCCAAGGAAAAGACTCTGCCTTCCAGATGTGAATATGTTATACAAAGATCTAACTGTAGCATCTTTCATCCAACCATGATAGAAAATATCAAAGGACAGAACACAACACAGTGAGTATGGGGAGCGGAAACTTGGGTCCTTGGCAGTTTTGCTGAGATGATCTATTAGTCAACACTGAACTTTTCTCATGGAATGTATGTTGTATGAAATCATAAATAATTTTTCCCACTTTCCCCTGCCCTCCCTACAATACCCACCCCCATATACATAAATTTTGTTTCCTTTTTTTAACTGTCTTCTTTTATTTACCTACTCATCTTTTCCCTTTTGCATATTTTCTATTTCATATTACCTATCATACATTTTGGCATTTATTTGTAACTTTAGTTTTTCATACTAGAGAAAAGATAGGTTACTTATACATCTGTGACCTACTTATTTCCCTTATGTATATGTTCTCAAGGTACATCAACTTGAGTATAAAGACTCAAATTTATCATTTTTATGGCTAAGTAATATTCCATTTTATAGAAAACCACATCTTCTTTATCCAGCCCCTGTTGATGGAAATTTGGGCTATTTCCAAGATTTGGTTATCAAAAACTGAACTGCTATAAACATGAAAGTACAAATATCACTGCAGTATGATTATTTTATTCTTCTGTTTATAAACCTAATAGGGGAATAGTTGGGTCAAATGGGACCTGTAGTCCTAGTTTTTAAAGGAGTCTCCACACTGATCTCCAGAGTGGTTGCACCAGTCTACATTCCCACCAACAGTGGAAAAGGGTTCCTTTCCTCCCCACGGCCCCCACAATTGATTTTGTGATAGCAGCCATTCTTTGTAGAGTGAGATGGAATCTCAGTGCTGTTTTTATGTGCATCTCTTGAATGAGTAGTGATATTTTACTAGCTGTTTCTTAGACAAAGAGCTACTGTCTACAGAATACATGGAGCTTAAAAATTCAGACCCCCAAAATTTAAAGACCAAATCAAAATTGGGTGTCCAATATCACATTTGCTATAAACTCATCAGTGGACTGATGAGTGTCATCCCTCTATGATCCAATCACCTCCACAAAGCCCCAGCTGTGAGTATCTGAGGCTTTGGATGGCCATCTAGATATAAACCATAACAGGCACCATAGCTACCCTTTGATTACTGCCTCTACATCCATCCTGCCATGCTTTTCCTCTGTTATGACTTTGCAGTATTGGATCTTCTGTGGTTTGGGTGTAATTGGTGTCCACCAAAGGTCTACTTGTAAACCATGATACATTTTGGCATTCATTTATTCCTGTAGTTTTTCATACTAGAGAAAAAACACATTACTTATACATCTGTGACCTATTTATTTCACTTATGAGTATGTTCTCAAGGTACATCAACTTGAGTATAAGGACTCAGATTTATCATTTTTATGGCTAAGTAATATTTCATTTTATAGAAAAACACATTGTCTAGGATCTCCATCTAGGATGGAGATAGAGGTGCTGTGGGTCTTTAAGAGACAGGACATGAATCCTTAGTAATGTGTTTTCAAAGAGGATTGTGGGAATCTGATATGTCTCAGTCTCTCTCTGCTTCCTGGCCATTCTGATGGATTTGGACTGAAATCTTCACCATTCTGAGCTATGTAAACAATTTACCTTTGTAAAATTAATTTCCTTGGGTATTTTATTTTATTGCAGTAACTCAAAGCTAATATAAATCCCTTGATGACCAGGCTTCTTACTCAGAAAGTCTGAATTTTTACTTCTTTTGTGAATTTGTGTCTTTAATTTGAATAACACATCTTTCTAATGATGCAGCTAATTCTTCCATAGATGAATTTCTGCTCTTGAGAGCTTAAACATAGATTATAAAATTCTGAGAGAAGAGAAATAATTATACTGTAGATCTTATTTCTGACTCAGACCAGATTTTGCTTACAGACTTCAACTTCTCCTAAACATGTGTATAAAATTACATAGAAACTGGTTCCTCTTTAACAGGACCATTTTCTATGTCAGTATTTGCATTCTGTTGCTCTGGACTCAGCTTACAATTCTCTGTATTCACTTTGGCTCTGTTTATTTATTGTAATGATCTAATCAATTATCTTTTAAGTTTAGAAATCCTATTCTCACCTAACTTGGTATTTCCCTTGAACTTAATTCTAATATTCACTAGGCTTCAGCAACAGATGTGTAACATTCTATGGTCATCCTGAAATTATATGATATATAGTTATTTTTTTCAGAGAGTGTATTTGGATGGAGGGGAAAGTGAGCGATTCCTAGAGATTAGGATAATCTCAAATATATATGGCTTTCAGAGTTTTGCATGCCTTCCAATTTTGAGACAGGGACTTATACTTCCTAGACTACTTGTCGGATGCAATTCTGTATAATTTGGGGAAAAATAATTTCATAATTAAAACTAAGATTTGGCCTAGTTTTCCTGCATACAGGCCAGCTGTGACATGTCTGGACATGGCTCTATCTTTGCCTCCTGTAAGTACAAAGACCCCAGTGCTATCACGTGCTGTGATGCTCCAGGGCAGAACTACACCAGTTGAAGACACTCTAGGACCTTCATCTGCCTGATTCTTCATGGTTTAGGATATACCCAGCCCTCTGCCCTCGAATGACCTATTACCTTTGTTATTCCTACCAAAGTTACTGACTTCTAAGTCACCTGTTACATGTTGGCCTCTGACTGACCCATTATATTCCTTACTGCAGATGTACCGAGTAAAAGTGGGGCAAGCTCAGGTCTTCCTTTTTTCCCCTCAGAGCAGTATGAATGAGGCCAAAGTTCAGGTTCTTCTCTAAGTCTCATTTCTGTGTATATTTTAATTAATTCACCTTGTGCTATTGGGCTCACAGGAAACTAGAACTTAACTTCAGAGACTCTAGTTATGTCCCTCTTCCCTATTCCCTACACTACTATTTAAAATTTTCTCTATTTACAGTATTCTTGAGAATTTTCATATAGATTTCACATTTAATTTTCATAGAGAGATGGGAGAATGCCAAAGGCCAGTAGTATATTTTCCCCACTCCTGAAAACAAAAGTGGTCTCATAAGTGATCTGAACCCTCAAGGCCATAGATTCATGGGGCAGAGTGAGTAATGAAGTCCACAACTTTTGTATCCTTCAGTCTCTTCTGCTTCCAGATTACTCTTGGGAATGTCTAGGAGGCTGTAAGGAGGAGCTGCTGAGTTATACATGTGGTGCTGAGACAGTCCACGACCGATCAAACCAGTGTCCAGGCATCCAAATTGACCTTACTAATGAATATACCCTATACCATGATATAAAGAGATAAGAATATATTACCTCTGGATTACATGTTTAATCTGCATAATAAGATATAATTAGTATAAAGACAGTCCTCTAAGGTGATAAACTAGTAGTGATCATTGTGTTCATCTTTTTTATTCCATCATCTGGTGGTCAAATTTAAAAATGGGGATAGTGTATCTACTGGAACTGTTCAAATTCAGTTTAAGGTATAATTTGAGTTTGAGCAATACAGTCTTCAGTTTTCTTGAAGTAGACGCTTGTAATATATTCTCAAGTGAAAATTTCATTATAAATGCTTTGCCCTTTATCCTCTTTGACTCAGGGATTCCAGTCTGCCCAGCAGGTCAAGCACACCCTTCTTCGGTCTAAGCAGGACCCTAGCTGTGCAGATGATGTGGGTGGCTGTGATCTCCTCCCTTCTATACTCCCACTGCAGCCTTGGGTACTTTCTGAGGTCCCTGTTAACTGCAGTTCCATCATGGACCATCTTCCCACCCACTGTATATGAGGTTTCCATCCTTAGAGCGTGAGCAAGGCTTGTCCTCATCCTCTGGCTCTTCCCTTGATTACTGCTCTGACCCATGGTTACCTCCAGCTGGGGCCGACCCCCAGACTGCTGGGCTTTGTTCATAACTAGCAAGATTTCTCCCTGGGATGAAAATGTTCTTATGGCCATCCACCTAGTCTCTCTCTACCTCCTCTGCTACTTCCTCCTTCCCTTCTCTCTTGTCTCTATCTCTTGTTAGCCATTTTCTTACAGATACAGCACATAAAAGTATTGTATTGGCACATAGAATATTTTATTATTTTTTTAAGCATGTGTCTGAGAGCACCTAAATTGATGTTAAATATGGGTGCTGTTATGTAATTAATTTAAAGCATAAATATAACTTCTGTGTGCCAGATTTTTGGTTTGACATCTGTCTCCTTACTGTTGTTCAGGTCTATATAACACAGCACCATCCTAATAAGTGTTTATTATGGATTGTTAGAGATGAGACATATAAATCAATGAAGTTTTTGCAAAGTCATTTTTCTTCTATTTCCCCTTTATAGAACCAAACACTTATGATATAGAAATGTATAATTCTGGAGAGATAAAATCTTATTAGAAGCTTTTTAAAAGTCTGTAGATGAGAGAAAACAGTTATTATGAACATAGCTGCTTTAGGTGGGAGGAAATGTGATATAAAGTAGAAAAGAGACAAGAACAATTTAAACTTGCATAAATAAACTCTGCTTAGGGTTAAGAAATATGCCAGTGAATCTTAATGTGCTTATATTAATTTTCACTGGTAGATTTATTTTTCAGTTTGCCAATTTAAAAAAATTTACCAATTTAAAAAATTAACAGAGATTGTTCTCTGACATAATTAACATCTCATTCTATTTCCAGTGTCACATAACTTATTTGCTGAGACCTCAGATTTCCCTTTCACTTACCGATATCACTTTGTTTTTTTTACAGTGCATTTTGGATATTGTAATAGATATGCAACTATGTCTTATAATATTGACATGAACTATATTTCAACATCATTTTTTCTAAATTAATATTGTAGTTTAAAATGTTCGATAAATCATCTTCCATAACAAAAGACAGAGACATGTCTTTAAAGTAAATCATGAGAATGTTAAATGTGCACTTTGTTTTAACCTTCAATTCAAAGGAATATTTTTCTACTGTCCATCCCCCTCATGCAGCTCTTTATAATTATTTGTGTATTTCTTCTTTGTCATTCTTACTATGTCAGCTTTTATTTCCATGCTTTTTTCTGTGTAGTTTCAGAAAGGCTGGTGTAAATCCAGGTATTGTGTCTGCATTACATATATCAAAATATAGGCTTTTCACTTAGGATTTACTGCATTCCATTGTCCAGATCCAGGACTTACTGCTCTTGCTGGGGCTATCACTGACCAAAGGCAAAAAAAATACAGCCATGCTTAGTGTAGTTAATTATAGCAGGCACTGAAGTAGATAGCTACCCTCCTTGAGATCCATATTCTGTGGTTACTTAATTGAGAGTTTTTATTTTATTTGCTTAGTTTTTGATTTTTATTTTGGAAAAAAGTGGAAGAAATATCATAGATGACTGAAAGAATTTAGACAGTAGTACTCCCTGATCTCAATAACAAGTTGGAATGGCTCTTTAAATACACTTTGGGGTTTGATAATTCAGTAGACATACTCACAGAACTGAGGACTGGAGTATTACTGGCTATCGTGTATTTGGGGAAAGTCACTCATTGAAATTAGCCAAAAGAAGAAGTATGGCCTAGCGAAGTCCAGAATGCTGTCCTCTTCCTATGGAGAAAGGACAAGGTTACACCCTTAGCACTGATCTGTGGTGATGTGAAACACATTGACAACCAGGGAAGCTCATTGAGCCTCAGTGTATAAGGTTTTGCTGGAAATCCAGTAGCCAACTGAGCTGTGGATTTCATTGTCCACTGTCCAGCTTCCACTGTGTGACTGAAAGACCCTAATGTAGTCACATTATCTCATCTTGCTGATGTGCTCAGAGCCAATCTTAAGATCATTGGATATAGCCATACTAACCTTAAATCACGTCTGGACTATCCAGTGTGATTCAAATACCTCAAAAACAGAAGGACACTCCTCGACATCCTAAAAACTTTAAGATGATTTCTTTTTTTTTTTTTTTTTTGAGACAGGGTCTCACTTTGTAGTTCAGGCTGGCCCTGAGCTCACTATGGAGCCCAGGCAAGCCTCAAACTCAGCAATCCTCCTGCCTCTGCCTCCTGAGTGCTGAAATTACAGGTTTGAGTCACCAAACCCAGCAAGATTATTTCTCAGTAGCCAAGGACAAAGGCCACACCTCTCGTAGTAAGGTTTAATTGTTTATTACACAAGTTAACAAAGGAAGTATTCATCATAAAGCCAAGTTTTCTTACAACCTGCAGAAATTCTAAGAGAGAAATTGTCACACTTAATGGGAAGGTTTTTCTTTTTCAAGACAGCTAAGGTTTTGGGTGTTGAAGGACTTAAGGATTATAGGGGATAAGTCAGTTACTTAGGCAAGAAATTTCCAAATTCTGCCTGAAAAATATACATTTTTAGATGTTAGGTGATATGAAAAAGTTAAGGCCTGAAACATTTTGAAGACATTGGATATTACCATAGTTAAGTAATTATCTGTGCTGCTGTGCTCCACAGGTGTTTTTTTTTTTTTTGAGACAGGATCTTGCTTTATAATTCAGTCTGGCCCTGAGCTCACTATGTAGCCCAGGCAAGCCTCGAACTCAGCAATCCTCCTGCCTCTGCCTCTCGAGTGCTGGGATTACAGGCGTGAGCCACCACACCTGGCTGTGCTCCACAGTTTTAATATGCTGACATATCTGTTCTCAAACTTTGAGTCTGAGGACATCCTATTTTTTTAAGAATTACTGACAATTACACAAGACTTATTTTCAATGAAGTTCATCCACTGATTTTTATTATGGTATAAATTAAATTGAGAATTTTAATATTTATTTAAAACTGCAATAGTGGGTTCTTTAATATTAACATAAATTATTTATTTAATGAAGATAATTGTATTTTCTGAAACAGAAAATTAATAGTAACAATTATATAGGTTTATATTTAAAAATTTTTTTTTTTTTTTTTTTTTTTTTTTTTTTTTTTTTGA
>PVIC010053563.1:0-11798 GCA_004025085.1 Thryonomys swinderianus
CCCTGCACACCCCCGAGCAGCTGACCTTCTGCCGGCCCGCAGTGGGACGAGGTGAGCGTCCTGGACGACCGGCGCCGCCTGACCCGGACCTTCGAGGCGTGCCACGTGGCGGGGGCCCCTGCGGGCGCCGGGCAGGACAACTGGCTGCAGACACACTTTGTGGAGCGGCGCGGGGCCCAGAGGGCGCACGTCAGACTCCACTTCTCCGTGCGGGCCTGCGCCAGCCTGGGCGTGACTGGGGGCACCTGCCGGGAGACCTTCACCCTCTACTACCGCCAGGCGGAGGAGCCCGACGCCCCCGACAGCACCCCTGCCTGGCACCTCAGGCGCTGGACCAAGGTGGACACGATCGCGGCAGATGAGAGCTTCCCGGCCTCTTCCCCCTCCTCCGCATGGGCCGTGGGCCTCCGCAGGACCGGGCTGCAGCTGAACGTCAAGGAGCGCAGCTTTGGGCCTCTCACCCAGCGCGGCTTCTACGTGGCCTTCCAGGACACAGGGGCCTGCCTGGCCCTGGTGGCCGTGAAGCTCTTCTCCTACACCTGCGCCCCTGTGCTGCGGGCCTTTGCCTCCTTTCCTGGGACGCAGGCCAGTGGGGCTGGGGGTGCTTCCCTGGTGGCAGCTGTGGGCACCTGCGTGGCTCACGCCGAGCCTGAGGAGGACGGCGTGGGGGGCCAGGCCGGGGGCAGCCCCCCCAGGCTGCACTGCAATGGGGAAGGCAAGTGGATGGTGGCCGTCGGGAGCTGCCGCTGCCAGCCGGGACACCAGCCAGCACGTGGAGACAAGGCCTGCCAAGGTGAGAGCCCACTTCCTGGCATGAGCCTCGTACCTCTCACCTCCTGTGACCAGGCCTTCCTTTCCTGGACAGTCCAAGTTCAGAAATAACGCATCTTCAGACAGGACCTGTGTTCCCAATTTTGTGTTCTGAGGCACACAAACCTTCTGGAATGTTCTGGATCCTTCCACAGCGGTTGTCAAGGATCCTGGGCCTCCAGACTAGAAGTGGTAGCGACCAGAAGTCAAGCTCCTAGGTTACTGGACAGGATCCTCAGTCACCCTTTGCTGCCCAGTGGAGTCGGGTTCTCTGGGGCGCTGTGTGTCTGGGAACAGGCAGAGGCAGCAATGGGTTGGCTGAGAAGACGGACTACAGAGGGAGGTTCTGCGGCGGAGCCCAGACCTCACGCCTGGGCTGGCCCTGCCCGCAGCCCCCACAGCCTCCTTTCACATCACTGGAAATGCATTTCTGTCCAGTGACTCACAGAATACCCCACTGCTCCTGGGAAGAAGTGGGAAAGGGGGACACGGGGGCGGGTGTCAAGAGGGAAAGAAGATGTACTCCGAGGAGCGCAGGTCTGTGAACCCCGACACCTGTGCACAGGCGCCTCGGGAGCCAGGTTGGGAGGGTGCTGTGTGTGTGACCCCCGTTCCCTCCGCCTTCTCAGCCTGCCCTGCAGGGACCTACAAGGCCTCAGCTGGGAACGCGGCCTGCTCGCCATGCCCTGCCCGCAGCCAGGCCCCTGAGCCCGCGGCCCCTCTCTGCCCCTGCCTCCAGGGCTTCTACCGGGCTGGCTCCGACCCCCCGGAGGCCCCCTGCACCGGTGAGTCCCCACTAGCCCAGCGTGGGGAAGACGGGGTGGGCCCGGAAGTGGGGTACGCAACACGGGCATGTGGCACCTGAGCTGACGTGTCTCCCTCCTGTCTCCTTCCCCGCCCTCCCTCTGCCTCGCTCTTCCCTCCTGCCGCCTCGGCTCTCCGCCCGTCCTGCCTCGGGGTCACCGCCCTCCCGCGCTTCTTTTCTGAGTCTCCCCACCGGCCGCCCTGCTTCTTCCTCTGCCCCTGCTGTATCCGCGACCCCAGGCCCTCCGTCGGCTCCCCGGGAGCTCTGGTTTGAGGTGCAGGGCTCCGTGCTCATGCTGCACTGGCGCCTGCCGCAGGAGCTGGGGGGACGAGGGGACCTTCTCTTCAACGTTGTGTGCAAGGAATGCGGAGGCCGCCAGGAGCCCGGCAGCGGGGCCACATGCCGCCGCTGCAGGGACGAGGTGCATTTCGACCCCCGCCAGAGGGGCCTGACTGAGAGTCGAGTGTTAGTCGGGGGCCTCCGAGCACACGTGCCCTACATCTTGGAGGTGCAGGCTGTCAACGGGGTGTCCGAGCTCAGCCCCGACCCTCCGCGGGCTGCCGCCATTAATGTCAGCACCAGCCATGAAGGTGAGCCCTGTCGCTCCATGCTGAGGACAGCTTGCCTCTGCTCCTAGGACCCCCTTCTCCACACCTGCCCTCCGTCCTGCGCCCGCTGGTCCGTAGTCTGAGCTCCACCCCCACCCCCAATTCAGTCCCCTCTGCAGTCCCCATGGTGCACCAGGTGAGCCGGGCAGCCAACAGCATTACCGTGTCCTGGCCGCAGCCCGACCAGGCCAACGGGAACATCCTCGACTATCAACTCCGATACTACGACCAGGTGGGCAGGAGGGAGGGCGAGGCTCGGCCGCGCTCGGGATCTCAAAGAGCTGCGGGGCCCAGAGCTCGGGAAGCAGCGGAGGAGGGGCGGGCGGGGGCCTTGGGGCGAGGGCGGGGCAGCAGGGCCCGTGCAGCCAGGCAGGGAGTGAGTGGCTGTGCCCCCCCAGGCAGAAGACGAATCCCACTCCTTCACCCTGACCAGCGAGACCAACACGGCCACCGTGACTCGGCTGAGCCCCGGCCACATCTACGGCTTCCAGGTGCGAGCGCGGACCGCAGCCGGCCACGGCCCCTACGGGAGCAAGGTCTATTTCCAGACGCTGCCGCAAGGTGAGAGCCTCGTCGGCAGGCAGGGGCCGAGGGCTGGTGGGGCCTGCCCAGCCGTGCACCTCGAGCAGGGGCTCCCGAGGCTCCGGGCAGCAGGGGGTGAGGGTGCCGTGGGCGACCTGGCTTTGCGGGAGGGGCCGGGGCTGCGAGAGGACTGTGCGCGTGGATCCGTGTTTTACGCATAAATATATGCTGGACAGACATACGGATATGGAGTTGTGGGTGTGCGTGAGGGGCTGAGTGTGCAGGTGTGCATGTGCTGTGTGTGGGTACGAGAGGGGCTGGGTGTCTGTGTTGTGTGCATGTGTGTAGATATATGTGCATATGCCTGTGTGTGTGTGCATCCATGCGGATGTGCCCTGAGCTCTGTGTGTGTGTGTGTGTGTGTGTGTGTGTCGTTCCCCAGCGGCGTGCCTGCGCACGCTCAGGTGAGAGCCCCGCCCCGTGACCCTGGCGCTGTCCCTCAGGTGAGCTGTCCTCCCCCCTCCCGGAGAAGCTGTCCTTGGTGATCGGCTCCATCCTGGGGGCCCTGGCCTTCCTCCTACTGGCAGCCATCACTGTGCTCGCAGTCATCTTCCGACGGTGAGGCCCCCGGCACTCCTGCCCAGGACCCCGGCACCACTGGTCCTGGCGGCCTGGCCCCTGCAGAACCCCCTGCGCACGCGGAGGCGGGAGGAGCATCCAGGAGCCGCCTCTCCCTCGTCAGAGCCTGGCTGGGGAGCGGCCTGCCCTGGTCCGGGTAGGCAGCAAAGGCTGGAAACAGGGCCTTCGTTCAGGGGCTGTCTGTCCCGTAGGAAGCGGCGTGGGACAGGCTACACGGAGCAGCTGCAGCAGTACAGCAGCCCAGGTGGGCAGCCAGGGGAGCTGGGTGGGGCCGGGGTCTTGGTCAGAGCCAGCCTCAGGCCTTCGGTGGTCTCTCTGGGCACTGGGGCATGAGTGGGGGCAGGTCGGGGCCGGTCGTTGCCCGGCTCACAGCGCCCCTCATCCTGCAGGCCTCGGAGTAAAGTACTACATCGACCCCTCCACCTACGAGGACCCCTGCCAGGCCCTCCGAGAACTCACCCGGGAAGTGGACCCCGCCTATATCAAGATCGAGGAGGTCATCGGGGCGGGTACTTCAGAGACAGGAGGGGCTGGGGGCCCAGGGGCCCGCCGCCGGCCCTCCCTGACGCCACCCAACCCGCACTCGTTGTCCAGGCTCCTTTGGAGAGGTGCGTCGCGGCCGGCTGCAGCCCCGAGGCCGGCGCGAGCAGGCTGTGGCCATCCAGGCCCTGTGGGCCGGGGCCGGGGGGGCCGAGAACCTGCAGATGAGCTTCCTGGGCCGGGCCGCCCTGCTGGGTCAGTTCCAGCACCCCAACATCCTGCGGCTGGAGGGCGTGGTCACCAAGAGCCGGCCCCTCATGGTGCTGACCGAGCTCATGGAGCTGGGGCCCCTGGACAGCTTCCTCAGGGTCAGTGGGCCCCGCTGGAGGGGGGCTCGGGGCAGGGGAGCGCGCGCTTCTCACCCCTCCTCCCGTGGTGGGCTCCCTGCTCCTCCCCAGGAAGCCTCCGCCCCCCACTCTCTCCGCCTCCCTGCCTGCCTGTCACGCCAGTGTCTGTGGGCAGCACGCTGAGCTCCCCAACCGGTGCTGACTCTGCCCCGCCCCCAGCAGCGCGAGGGCCAGTTCAGCAGCCTGCAGCTGGTGGCCATGCAGCGGGGCGTGGCCGCCGCCATGCAGTACTTGGCCAGTTTTGCCTTCGTGCACCGCGCGCTCTCGGCCCGAAGTGTGCTGGTGAACAGCCACCTGGTGTGCAAGGTGGCCCGCCTTGGCCACAGCCCTCAGGTGAGTGCGCGGCTGGCGGCTCGCGTCCCTCTGCAGGGGCCGGAGCCCGAGGGGGTGGGGTCTCAGGGCCGGGGACTGAGGCTCAGCGGCTCAAGGCTTGAGCGGGAGAGAAGCCAGGGCGGGGCCCTGAGAGGGGTCTGGACGCTGAGGCAGAGAACAGGGCCGGAGGCAGGACACCCGCCCAGCGCCAGCACCAGCTCCTGCCGGCTGCTGCGGGCTCCGTGACGAGGAGGAGGCCTGGGCTCCCGAACCAGCACAGCTGGGCGCGGCCGTGACGCCCCAGCCCCGGTTCGCACAAGTTCGAGCTCTCCGGGCCTCCGCGCCGCCCCGGCCACGCGCTGCCTGAGCAGCTGACGCCCGGGAGACGGCCAGCGATCAGCCTCCGGCTCCGGCCCCCAGGGCTCCAGCTGTCCACCCCGCTGGGCGGCCCCCGAGGTCATCGCGCACGGAAAGCACACGACGGCCAGCGACGTGTGGAGCTTCGGGGTGCTCATGTGGGAGGTGATGAGCTACGGGGAGCGGCCCTACTGGGACATGAGCGACGCCGAGGTGAGCACCGACCCGCCCCGGCTTCTCCGCGCCGTTGCTCCTTGGCCCGCGTCTTCTCAGAGCTGCCTATCAAATCTCAAGTCGGGCGCGGTCCGCATTTCTGATTTCTTCCCTGTTCCCGCCTCCTGCTCCGCCTGACTCCAGCCCACCTCCTTTCCCAACACCCCCTCTACCAGCAACAGCTTCCCGCGTGCTGTGCTTCCACCCGCCTCCAGGTCCTGAACGCAATAGAGCAGGAGTTCCGGCTACCGCCGCCTCCAGGCTGTCCTCCCGGACTACATATGCTGATGCTGGACACCTGGCAGAAGGACCGGGCCCGGCGGCCTCACTTTGACCAGTTGGTGGCTGCGTTTGACAAGATGATCCGCAAGCCAGACACGCTGCAGGCTGACGGGGGCTCGGGGGACAGGTCTGGAACCCGGGGCTGGGGCTCGGGGAGCCAGGGAGGGTGGATGCAAACCCGGACTAAGATGCAGAGGAGAGCCTGACCCGCTCACGCCGCCTCCCCGTAGGCCAGCCCCGGCCCTCCTGACCCCCGTGGCCCTGGACTTCCCCTGTCTGGACTCGCCTCAGGCCTGGCTCTCGGCCATCGGACTCGACTGCTACCAGGACAACTTCTCCAAGTTCGGGCTCCACACCTTCAGTGACGTGGCTCTGCTCAGCCTGGAGTAAGCGGGCGGCGCGTGGGGGGGCAGAGTCCCTGGGCCCAGGTGAGGGGCGACTTCGGGATCTTGGAGCAGCCGGCGCACAGCTGATGCCCTCCCTCCTCACCAGAGACCTGCCCGCCCTCGGCGTCACTCTGGCCGGCCACCAGAAGAAGCTGCTGTACAACATCCAGCTCCTCCAGCAGCATCTGAAGCAGTCAGGCGCGGTGGAGGTGTGAGCGTGGCCTGGCTGGAAGCTGCGGGGCGACAGTGCCCCGGACCCAGAGCGACGCGGGACCAAGGAGCCGGGCTCCACGGGCGGCTCCAGGCCTGCCGCGCGCGACCGGCCCGTGGGCAACGGGCCCTGTATCCCCCGTCCTTCACCCCCCCCCCCCCCCCCGCATTAAAGGGAAAGAAGGAAATTTGCAACTTAGGTGTGTCCAGGCCTCAGTCTGCGAGGAGGGGCGAGCCGGGCCCCGGAGGAGGGGCGAGTTGCAGGCAGGGTGGGCAGAGGACGCGGAAATGCGGAACACGGGCACAGCAAGATGGAAATGGCTTTACTGGGAGGTGGAAGGTCTAAGATTAGGCCCGGCTTCCCCGTCCCTGGGGCGATCCCTGGCCTGGCGTTTGTCTGGAGCACCCCGGGAAGGAATGCTTCCCGCTCAGGACGCAGGGGGTTGAGACAGGTGCTCGAGAAGCCGAGCCTGTCCTTAAAGTGCTCTGCTGTGCATTGGGACTTCACACGAGAGTGCGACGCGCGAGGCAGGGAAGGCCTCAGGCTGTGTCCTCGCGTCCCACCGAGGCGCTTCCGCAGACCGCGAGCAGTGACTTCCAGCACGCGCCCCTCGCCGTTCGCGCTGCTGCCCCCTTCTCTCTCGGACCGGGGGAGGAGGCCTAGCGGGCTCGTCGCGCTTGGGTTTGGACTTGCTGCTGCGAGAGCGTGGGCGCCTTCAGATCTGGTACTCCCAGCCGTCCCCGTCCTCCAAGCCCCGGTTGATCACGCCCCTCAGGTCCCTGCGGAGGGTTCCCTGCCGAAGCCTCTCCCAGTTAGTGCTGCTACGGGAGGTGCTGCGAGACACCGACGGTGTGGGAAAGGACAGGTAGGACCCGGGAGTGCGGCTCATCTCCAGCTTCTCCCCTGGTTCCTTGTCCCAGTCCTCAGAGCCGAGGACACCCTGGGGCTGGAAGGCCTGTGCGTAGCGGCGGATGCGATGCCGGTTGAGGTCCTGCCTGTCTTCCACCCTGGAGAGTGGAGGAAGACTTGAGGGAACAGGAACTGCGCGGCAGAGTCAAGACCGAAGCTGTGTCCCGTGCGCGCCCAGCGGGGCCTCCGGCAGCCTCTCTCCGGCTCTGCCGCCGGCGTGGGCGTGGGGACCCGGGCTGTGGTCCGGCTCGGGCACACTCTGAGGGTCCAAACTCCTACACGGGGCCCTTCCTCAGTGGCTGCAGCCCAGCCAGTGGGCTTGGGGCCTGGGAAGCGCACAGACTTCAATAGGGTCCCTGGGGCCGGGGAGTTGTCCCAGCAAAGGCTCACGTGCGAAGGCGGCTATCTGGGGACTGCCCAGCCCAGCACCATTGCTTACCGCAGGAACCAGCGGTCGCCCAGTCCATATTCACGACCACAGACCCCGGAGCGGGGCCACAGGCAGCGAGGCAGCTTCCGCTCCAGCATCACAGTGGTGGCCACCACCTGCACGGGGACACAGAGAGGGCGTCAGACGGGAGGCTGGGTGCGGACTGAGAGGAGGGTGAGGGGTCAGTGCTTTGGGGGGGACTGCAGCAACAGCAACACCAAGGAACTGCGGGAGCCCTTGGTTTCCCAAAGGTGCTGAGAATCTGCGTTTAGGGGAACTGCGTTTAGCCTTCTCCGTGAGGAAGAATGAGTGGGACTCAAGCCCCACGGTTTCCTTCCAGAGACAGAGCCAGGCAGGTGGAGGCTGGGTTCAGCTGCGGGGCCCAGGAAGAAGCACAGGCCTTGCTCCAGAGGACAGGGAGGATGCAGAGACCCTCGGGAGGGCCTGAAAGACCTCAGAATGCTTTGACCTTCCATAGAGGCCACTTAGAGCTGTAAACATCCTGTGTGGACATCTAATACTGATATATGTTCATGGAGGCAAAGCTGACCTGAGGAAATGCTCTTGAGCCTGCTCAGGTTTTATTCTGTTTTCCACACGGCATTGTTAAATGCCTTCCAGGGTTTGGAATTTCCACGTTTGTTTTGCTGAAATTACTTTTGTTGAGATGAATTCTTTTCTAAGTGTATTTAAAAATGAGGACTTGATTCATTTAACTGTCATGCATGCCCATCGTGAGGATCTGACTGCCGATAGTTTCTGCTACTATAGCGAGTTGTGGTGGCATTATTTTTAACACTTTCTATTTTTCTGGGCCAAGTTTTGCGGACTTAAATATTAGTGAGACAACTTGACAATTTACTTGGGGGAAGAATTTACTGATGCAGTTTCAGCCAACATGAGCTTGATTTTTGTTGACTATTCTACAAAATACTAAGGTTTTGTCTTATTATTTCCAGACTTAATTTTTATGGTGCTGGTGATTAAACACAGGGTCTCCAACCAAACTACATCCTCAAGTCCTTTCGACTTTTTGGAACACAGTCTGCCTATCATGCAGTTCTCAAACTCGTGATCCTCTTGCCTCAGCCTCCTGAGTAGAAGGGCCGAGACTTTAAGTATGATTAATTCCCGTGAGGATCCCTTCAGAGAGTCTGGTAACACTTGGTATCTTTCTGTTTGCAAACCCAGTCCTTCTGCACACCTGGCACTGATTTCTGTATTGTGCAGTGAATATTAAACCCACATTGGGTCAAAGTATCGTGCGTCTATATGAGCACGGCCAGTTCCTGCACCGGAAGGGGACGACTTGCACTAACCCAGCAGCCAGGGGCTCACCTGTGCCCTCCAGAGCTCATCGCGCTCGTGTGCCACTCGCCAGTGGGTGTCACCCATCATGGCGATGAGGAGGTTGAGCATGAGCAGCGTGGCAATGATGGCAAAGGCGGCGTAGGTGATGCTGTACATGAAGGGCAGATCGACGCTGTAGTTGGCCGGGCCGTCGATGATGGTGAGGAAGAGCTCAAAGGTGCTGAACAGCGCCATGGGGTAGTCGTAGAAATGGCCCAGCTGCCCAGGGTCCTCTGTCTGGAAGATGACATAGAAGGCTGCTCCACCCAAGGGGGTGAGAGTGACCATGGCACCTGCATCCCAACTCGCCACAGCCAGCATGGCTTCCTGCCCCCACCCCACGTCCCCAGCCCCGGCATCACCACCCGACCCCACGGGGCATCGCGCTCTGGGTTCTTCTGCTCCACTAGGGTTGTCCTTCTGATCCCAGGAGCCACCGCTCCCTGACACCCCTATTTTCTCACCCCCGAGGAACGTCCCTTCTTCAGCCCCTGCTCAAACCATCTGGTCTCGGCCTCCCTTGCTCTTTCCCTCTGCTCCCTTCTCCAAGCTTAGCCAGAGGCCCTCTCGCCATCCCGCCGGTTCCTCCACGGCCCCGTGCTGAACAGGTGATTTTTACCTGAAGCAAAACCCAGGATGACCACAGCCATCAGCCAGCAGAATCGCATAAGGTCACCAAAGATCATCTAGAGGGGAGAGGACGTGGAGAGATCAACTCGTCTTTCCTGAGCAGGTGGCCCGTCCACAACTAGCGGCCGCAGCCCTGATGAGTGTGTGTCCCTGGTCAGAGGTTAGCCAAGTGTGGCCTGCAAGGAGATCGCCAGCCTGTGGCAGCAGAGCGCATGGACTGGCGATCATTGCAACTCTCTTAAAAGACTCTCTGGGGAAAGAAAACCAAAATATACACCAAAGGCTACGTATGGCTCATAGAGCCTGAAACATCCATTATCAGGCCCTTTCCACAAGGGCTCGCAAACACGTGGTCTGGGCCCTTTTTCTGCGAGGCACAGGGAGGCACTGACCTTCTGGATCATGATGGTGAAGGGGCCCAGCATCTGGAATCCTCGGGCAAAGTACATGACGTTGCACCAGCCCAGCACGAGGGCAAAGGACATGGGCACCACCTCCCCATCGGCACTGGTGAGCCGCATCACCATGGTGACCAGCACCATGAAGGCGTAGGTGACGCTGGGGGAGCAGGATGAGGCTCGATGAGAGGGGGGTGGGTTCACCCACGGCCGGGCGAGCAAGGCTGCCCCGGGGCCCTTCCGTCCATTCAGAGACTCAGCCGTCATGACTGCACAGGTCTCGTGCGTCGTGGGGAAGGGCCCATGGGGTTAAGGTTCTTGGGACACTCGAGTTCATGGGCTGCCACGATCGAGGGAAGGGGACTCACAGAATGACATGGAATGGTCCCCCGAGGATGGTGTGCCCAAAGAAGCGCGTGACTCCCAACCTGAAGATGTCTGGAATCTGGAGAGGAGTCAGGGAGACAAAAAGGCGCCTGTGGGCTGGAGCCAGGGTTGGAGGCCCGCAGCCGCCAGGCTCCCTCCGGGCCGTCCGCCCGCAGCTCACCTCGATCAGCAGGATGACCATGGCCCCGAAGACGCTCACCAGCTCCCCCACCAGCCGGAGGTCGTCCTTGGGGGTTACATAGGCCTCCTGTGGGGCACCAGGTGGTCAGACACACTGGGCTTCCACGCGCCCGCCCGCCCGACTCAGGCCCCGGTCCGGGCGCTCTGTGGGCTCCGTCCACCTCTCAGACCCTCTAGTGGGCGCCCTTTGCCTCAGAGCCCCTGCGGGACGGGGTGCTCTCCCGAGAGCCTGTCCGGGCCCACGCGCCAGAGAGCAGAGCGGTGGGGAAGCGTGGTGTGAGGACAGGGGCCCGGGGGCAGGCAGAGGACAGGCCACAAGCCGCGCAGCCCTCCCGGGCGTCACCTGAAGGAGCTTCTGCTGGAGCAGCGTGTTGTCCCGGGGGCTGGTGTGGTTCGTGGTCCTGGGCTTGAGGGGCCGGTAGACGCAGCACACGGTGAAGCAGATGATGTACAGCAGGTAGACGGCTCCCAGCGCGCAGAAGTAGGGCCGCCCATACCTCCTCCACTTGAGGCTCACCAGCTCCTTCACTGGCGTCTGGTCCAAGATCTGGCGGGCCTGCCGCAGAACGGACGGGTCAGGCAGCCCGCCACACGGGGACCCCGGCCGGCAGCTCCGCCGCGGAGAGCCCGAACCTCCCGCTTCTTGGTGGTGACGATGAGCTCCAGCAGGGACCGCTCCTCCCCAGAAGAGTCGATCTCCGTGAGGTCGTAGAGGGTGGAGGTCAGAGGCCCGTAGGACCACTGGATGTGCTTCCGCTTCTGTATCAGGTGCTGGAACATCTGAGGGAGGTGCCGAGGGTCAGGTGGGCAGCAGAGAGCCCCCCAGAGAGGGCGGCAGGGACGCGGGCTCGGGGGACGGCGGCACTAGAGGGCGGCGGCCGTCTCCTAATGAGCACAGGCGCTGGAGGCCCGATCTCATGTTCACACCGACCGCTAGGTCTATCTGCCTGCCCCGGCTGACCTGCGGCCTTGGAAAGGGAGCGAGAACGGGCTGAGGGCGCTGCTGTGGGGAGGGCAGGCGGGCCAGAGCACCACGGGGCACCTGGCAGCGATCAGACAGCACTAGCCAGCAACGCGCAGGTCAGAGGAAGTGGACGGGGGAGGCACAGGGGGGACAGAGAGACACCGGGAGAGGTGCCCAGGCGGCTGAGCGATGGGGGTTGGGCTCCAAGCTCATGATCAGGTCTGCTTCTTCCCAGTGCCAGCAGGGTAGGCTGGGCTTCCTTAGCGAGAAAGCCCCTCACCACAGTGTTGCCCTCCACTCCGGCCAGCTTGAAGGGGCTGAGGCCCTGGTGGTTGTGCACGAGCTCCAGGGACTGCAGATGGTCCCCACCGTCGTAGGACAGCAGCAGGTTGTACATCTGGCAGGCGAAGGTTTTGTTGGGCTGCAGGATGAGGATGTGCAGCACCGTGTTTCCTGGGCAGGGCAGGCTCTCATGTGGCCACGGCCGACCCGCCCTGAGGGCCCGTCCCCACCCGCCA
>PVIC010053564.1:0-11787 GCA_004025085.1 Thryonomys swinderianus
GTCTGCAATCCCACCAACAGTGTAGAAGGGTTCCTTTCTCCCCACAGCCACGCCAGCATTTATCGTTGGTTGACTTTGTGATCGCAGCCATTCTTTGTGGAGTGAGGTGGAATCTCAATGTTGTTTTCATTTGCATCTCTCGAATGACCAGAGATGTTGAGCATTTCTTCATATGTTTCTTGGCTGCTTTGATTTCTGCACCCAGCATTGTATGTGGTTACTGGGGATCAAACTCAGGACCTTGCGCTTGTGAGGCAGGCGCTGGAACCACTGAACTAACCCTCCGGCCCAGTGTTTCAGTATTATAAGTACTGATTTAAATAATATGGCATGTAAAAGATTATTCACAATGAAACTGTGACATTTTAGCTTTCGTTCAAATCTAGTCTTTCAGATGCCTGATGGTATTAAATTGAGGTAATTTCGGAGGAGCAGGAATGGATTGGATGCAATACTTGATAAAGCTATCTTGGAGAATTCATAGGGCACTGCTTATTCATCTGTGCTTGATAAGTGAAAGTTATGAATTTTAAATAATGAAATTTAGTCATAATCGCAGTAACTCATCTACAGTGGATTAAATATTTATAGTAATTTTCAACAAAATAATGTAATTACTTCAGTAGAGGTTATCAGTAGCATTTGAATATTTTTAACACATCTTTCAAGGAAAATAGCAGATTTAAGCAAAAATAAATCATGAAAGACCCTATTATTTCAGAGAAGAATAGCTAATGTAAATTTTACCATGTTAACTGATATCGTTCCAATAAAATCATAATTAAAATCTGCCTTGTGGAAAAACTATTTCCCTCATTCATAATGGTATGTGTTTGACTCACAAAATATGATCTAAAAACAAGAAAATAAAAAGGAACTAATTCTTGTCAATTAACTGTTTTAAGGAGGGAAGGATATAACAGGTGAAATGCTATTATAGAAAAACAAAGTGAATCTGTGTTAGAAAACAAACTTATATCGCCTATTTTTAGAGAAATAATCCCCTAAATCTATCTGAAGTTACATCCATTTCAAGTCTACTTTTTAAAAAATGTTGTTAATTGTTGTGATCGTCACCCAGTTTTCCTAGAGCCATAAATTCCATAGCATAAGCACCAGTTAACTGTTAGGTGACTTCCATAATGAGGAGAGAAAGCATGTTCCAATGATGAGGAGTATGAAAAGGTAAAGACACAATGTTCATATTTGAAAAGTTATTGTAAATCTGGCTTAGAGCCATGAATGATAGAATAAGAACTTGAGCACATATATGCATTTAAATATCGTTTAAATGAGAGAGAAGGAGACAGACAGAGAGAGAGAGAGAGACAGAGAGAGAGAGAGAGAGAGAGAGAGAGAGAGAGAGAGAGAGAGAGAGAGAGAGAGAAAGAATGAGAGAGAATGAGAATATATGTGTTCGTTTTCCACTGACTTCATGAGCTGGCAGCTATATGAGCTGATTTGTTGCCTTGAATACTAAGCAGAGTTTGCCGCACATCTCAGAGAAACCTCATCACGACTTCAGCATTTTTCACCTTGCTTAGTGTCAGTAGATTAAGCACCATGACCCGTTAGCACTCTCCAAATAAGGTTTGCATCACGGTGTACCAGGGTCCATATTCTTCTGAGGTTTCCTGATTATAATTTCCTTCCTGAAAAATTTCCCTCATCTCTTCTTGAGTTTTCTTGGTATATTAATATTTGATTTATAGATAGCAGCTTGTAAATATATAATCTTTTGGACATAAATTTCCTTCTTAAATTTCTTAATTGCAAATACATCCATTTTGTTTTTCTCAAGATTTTAAAACACACGTAGTTTTGATACATTTAATCTCAAACTATAAGTTTAAGTAAAATAGTGAATTGATTGCCCAGGTCATTGGTTGGATCATCTATTGGTTACAGTAATAAATTATAAATTCTTATGACAATGAAAGAAATAAGTGATCATTTGAAGAAACTAGCAAAATATTAGCTAAAAATACAAAAATAGCCAGGCGTGGTGGCTCTCACCTGTAATCCCAGCACTCGGGAGGCAGAGACAGGAGGATTGCTGAGTTGGAGGCTTGCCTGGGCTACATAGTGAGCTCAGGGCCAGCCTGAACTACAAAGCGAGACCCTGTCTCCAAAAAAAAAAAAATACAAAAACAGTAGCCAATTAATGTCTGTCTTGTCATTTTTCTTCTAAGAATATTCTGTATATTATCCTATAAAATTGGCACCATGCTATGTTCCTTGATCCATAACATAGCTTTGCATATTTTATATGCCACAAATTATACCCCTAGGATGGCACTAGCCTCAAAATAGCCAAAATGTACTACATGTAAGATTTTAAATAAGATTATTTACAAGTATATTTCAAAATCTGCATAAGAATAATCTAAAATAAATGATATTCTCTTCCTTTCCAAAATAAAACTAGGCTTTTAGTAGACTATATAACTTTAGCTTAGAGACACAGAAGACATATGGTATTGATTCAATACTGAGGTTATAGTTTAAAATATTCATCCAGTATAATTTGCTTTTACTTACTTTTGCTAATATTCAATCAAATGATGAAGAAGACTTATTTTCCTAGCTTTCCCTTATCTGGTCTGAGTGGCATTTCAAAGTTTTTAGTACTACAGTTGTTGTATTTTGAACATTCTTGGATATAGTCATGCCTTTAAGACAAGTTGCTAAAAATGTAATGGCCAAGTTGAGTCTCTGAATAGTTTTAAAACTTGTGATGTATATTACCTCTCCTTTTTATGAGAAATTGAACCTATATGATTCATATATGTCTGCATTTGGGAAAACTAAATTCTATTTGTGTTCATCTGAGAAATAGACACATGACTGAAAACCATAAAGCAAATTTTATATCTTCATATTATTTGGAGACAGATAAATCAACAGAACTCACTAGGAAATCTAAGGGCTATGAATTAGGTACACACACACATATATTATATATATATATATAATATTAGATGACTATATTACTTTCAGGAAGTACTATACAATGGGCTAATTAGAAGGCAAATAATGTTACTAGGGCCATGAAGAAATGTGTAAGACAGTGGTGGCGAGCCTATGCTATTGGTGACATTTGTTTTTTCTTTTAGAATAAAAGATGTTTATGAGATTTTTTTTTCTAGATGTAAACTAGAGTATTCAGGTTGAATTGCAGGGTGGGCACATTGTGATAAGTAAGTGTGTTTGGGTTGCAGTGTGGCACTCATCTTGGAAAGGTTTACAAGCAAAGATCTTAGAGTTTGAGTAACAGAATTTAGAGAAATTAGGCTGTAAAACTAAAAGAGCAAATGCCAAAACTCAGACACATTGTCTTGTTAAAAAAAAATTAAAAACAGGGACTGATTCAATGAACAGAACCTAGAAATTACTACTGAATCAGTCACTCCATGCCAGCTTCAGTAAGGACACTTGGTCTTATGATTAGAAAAGATTAGTTTTTAAATTATAAGTGGAAATTAATCTCATTTCACTAAAATTCCTGTGCAAAATTGGAACGTATACAAAAAAGTACATTATTCCAGAGCCCATAGGTTATTCTGTCAGGCAGGATAAGGGTGGAAAGAGCGAGCCCAACTGAAGTGTCAGCCAAGTCACCACCCTCCCCACTTTCATCATACTTAACTTGATCTGTAACCACTGACCACACTCTCCCATCTCTACCTCACGTATTACTGTGGCTGGATTTAAATTGATCTCTGCATACTTTTGCATTCACAATTTTATGTCAAACGTTGCTTAAAGATCGTAAAGAATTAAATGGACTTTACCTTAGCTATAGCAATTTAGAAAGTGCTTATTCAAGGTGAAAATTATGTTACTACAAAAACTACATTTGTTCCTCTAATGAAGTTCTATACTTACAGTGCAGAACTGTCATAACATTGCTGTGTCCAACTTTCCTCCATTTGACATTTTTGGAAAACCTCCACACCATCTCACTCTTTATCATGCCAAAATTTCTTCTATCATGTTTAGCAAAACCTTCCATCATTAAATACAATGACTAGTTCTTAGCACTCATTATTTATGTTAACATCTCTTTTTATCATCATCTTCTGATAAAGTGGGTCACTCTCACATTCTTGGAATATAGGAACCAGCCTACAAGCTCAAACCTGACCAAGAGATGATGAGGATCGAAAATAAAGAGACAGAAACATGTCAAAGTTTGGGGGGCTGGGGATGGGGCTCATGTCTCTTCTTGACATAGAGCCCTAAATGACTGTTGCACCTTGCTTATTCAGTAAGACATGGGCACGAGCAATTAGAACTAACAGGATCCATCTGTCTTCCACCTTCGCAGTACTGGTACTTGGCCAGGAGTCCACCTCAGGTGTTTTTACTTCTCCCTGCAGCATGTCAGCATGCATGCACATCCTCTTCTTAGTCCTCACCAAGGAGGACAAGTAGACCTCATTCTTACCAGCTGGTCTCCCATACTAGAATAACCTTTTTCACTTGGTTTCTAGGCCCTCAAGTAATTTTGGCGTGTGTGTGTGTGGGGGGGGTGGATGGTGTCTTTGTTTGATTTTTCTTCTTGAAGGCCATTCAGCTCATCTTTCCCTAAGTCATCTGTCTGACTGCTACTTGTGGGACTGCCCTTAAACTTGGTCCTTTGATCTCTGTTTCTATACATGTGTATTCATCCCTTTATCACAAAAACCTAGATGCTATCCAGGAACATAGCTTTAAATGCCATTTTTATCATGATGAATCTTCAGTGTGTACCTTGAACTTCTTAACATTGATGTGTGTTCTTAACATTTAATCTGATATATTTCAAACTTGACATGTACTACGTTAATCAAGTTACATCTCCTATGCAAAACTACCTCTTTTCTGGTCTTTTTCATTGAGGTCAATGGGAATGATATATTTTCAGTTCAATTAAAAAAAAAAAAAAAGCTTGGTGGGCCGGAGATTTAGTTCAGTGGTTCCAGTGCCTGCCTCGCAAGTGCAAGGCCCTGAGTTCCATCCCAGTAACCACATACAATGCTGGGCGTGGTGACTCATGCCCACCAGCAATCAATACCACACATCACAGTGCCAGGCGTGGTAGTTCACGCCTGTAATCCCAGCACTCGGGAGGCAGAGACAGGAGGATTGCTGAGTTCGAGGCTTGCCTGGGCTACATAGTGAGCTCAGGGCCAGCCTGAACTAGAAAGCAAGACCCTGTCTCAAAAAAAAAAAAAAAGTTTGGCGCTATTTCTGACTGTTTATGTTCTGTATCACCTCTGTTAGCAAATCTTGTAGGTTCAGACTTTAAGTTCTAGTTACTTGACCATCTCCACGGTTGTGACGAGCCACTGTCACAGACAGTGCAGGCTATGCAATAGTATGTAACTACCAGTCCAGTGTTTCTCTCTCTCCCTTTTACTCCCTTCTTTAGAGAGTCTTCTAAATGATTCTGTTAAAAATGAGACAACTAGCCGGGCACGGTGGCTCACATCTCTCATCCCAGCACTCGGGAGGCAGAGACAGGAGGATTGCTGAGTTTGAGGCTTGCCTGGGCTACATAGTGAGCTCAGGGCCAGCCTGAACTACAAAGCGAGACTCTGTCTCAAAAAAAAAAAAATGAGACAACTATATAATGTAATACATGACTCCTCCTCGGTATATTCCTTCTAAACCTTATATCCTTCATACATATTTCACTTCTAGCCAGAACAACTTTGTTCTTTCTTCAACGTGTAGGACATGTCCTCATGTCAGAGCTTTGGACCCACTGCATAAAATACTATTCCACATACCTTTTTGACTCACTACCTCATTTTCTAGAAATTTCTATCTAAACACCTTTTCAGTGATTTTTTTCCTGATAACAACACAATTTAAAGGTTTTCTGCCCCTCATAATTCTTGTCAACCTCCCCTACATTATTGTTTTTCTTGGTAATCATTAATGTCTATTATACTGTATGTTTTTCTACTTATCTAGTTCATTATCCATCTGTTCCACTAGAATTAAAAAGCCATAGACTTAATTTATTTGACTATTTCATATTCCATATTTTGCATATTCTTATATATAACACTAAGCAGTATTATGAACTTTTTACATTAAATTACAACACAGAATATGCTATGCCAGCATTTATTGTGTTTTTTATCATGTGTATGTACATGATTCATGCAAAATGATTGAATCAACAATGTGTCCTGAGCTGGAGAAATATGTACATATATACATATATAATAGTGTGACATATAGAACATATTGTAGGGGATGTATGTAATATATATTTTATATTACATGATATACAGATATGGTATATATGTTACATGTATATTTTACATAACAAATACATGTACAGAGTGAGTGGAGAAGTTCTGGCCTTTTCTTTTTAACTGCAACATAATGTTCTACAGTATAAATGTACCAAAATTTTTAATCTTCCCCCTATTAATGGCAAATTCATTTTACATTTTAAATTATTACAAAGCTGAACTGAAAGTTCTACATACACGTCTTTTAGTCTGTCCTTCTTATCTGTTACGGTTTAGGTCATGACTATCCCTCGAAGTCCTCACACACTCAAAGGTGGAGCTTGTGGGATGTGAGGGCTCATGGGGGCGCTGTACTGCTCAGTGGAGCCCTCACTGGTGAGTTGAGCAGCCGAGTGTGCTGCTAGAACTCAGAGCCTGGAAAGACAGTGGGTCACTGAGGAGGCCTGTGACCTGCCCAGCAGGATGCAGGTCCCTCTCCAGTTCCTCCTTTCTCTTTGTATCCTGGCCACCACAAGACAAGATGCTTCCATCGTGCTGTCTTTGGGTTTGAACCTGCTGACCTCTGAAACTTTTGAAATGGGAGCTAAAATAGGCCCTTTCTTTCTTAAATTGTGAACATCTTGTACTGTGTCCTAGGGTGAGAAAAAATGACTAAGTCATTATTCTGATGAATAATTAAAATAATTAACAAATAATTTTTAAAAAACTGAGGTTGGTAAGCTACGTATGTTTCTCTGTTCAATAATTTTACGGAACTGACAGTGTATACTCTCAACAGCAGTGTGGAGAAATCTTGTACTTCTGTGAACATACCAACAATAGGATTTTAAAATTTTGTGAATTTTACTACTGCTGGTTTAGAACAAGTAACACCCATTTGGTGCCTCTGGTTAAAATTTGATTTCTCTCCTTGCAAGTGTTTAACTCAACCATTGATATTTATATACTAATAATTACTTTTGGCAAATTGCTGCTTGTGATTTGCTTACTTTTTAATTTGCTCATTTTTTATGATTCTACTAAAAAATAAATTTGTTATAGTCAGAGAGGTGCCTTATTTTAAAAATTGTTTTTCTGGGCTGGAGATTTAGCTCAGTGGTTCCAGCACCTGCCTTGCAAGTGTAAGGTCCTGAGTTCAATCCCGATTACCACATACAATTCTGGGCGTGGTGACTCACGCCCACTAGAAATCAATACCACATGCCACAGTGCCGGGCGTGGTGGCTCACGCCTGTAATCCCAGCCCTCGGGAGGCAGAGACAGGGGGATTGCTGAGTTTGAAGCTTGCCTAGGCTACATAGTGAGCTCAGAGCCAGCCTGAACTACAAAGCGAGACCCTGTCTCAAAAAACAAAAAAACTGTTTTTCTTTTATATTTAAGGAAGTCATTCTTATAATTTGTCCTTTTAATGCTGGGTATGGTGGCTCATGACTGTAATTGCAGCAGTCGGGAGACAGAAGCAGGAGGATCGGGAGGATTGCTGAGTTCGAGGCTTGCCTTGGCTACATAGTGAACTCAGGGCCTGCCTGAACTACAAAGCAAGTGAGACCCTGTCTAAAAAAAAAGTCTGTCCTTTTAACAAATTGCTGTACTTTTTAGGTCTTTAATTCTTGGATTTTATTTTATGAATGATATATTACAGAAATATATTAATTTAATCTTTGTTTTCTTCATGAGTATCAATTTGGCCAACCTTTGAAATAAGCATCTTTCTCTTGGTTTAAACTGACAGCTTTATTAAATACTGAACTGTTTGTGTATATGTTTGATTCTTGCCTCAGTTCATTATGCTGACTGAGTGTTCATTCTCCTGTTAATTTTAGTATTTAATTTTGTAGAGAGTTTATCAGACTCCATTATCATAGCTCTTTAAAATATGCTAAGAAGATGAAAGATGCAAACTGGATTATTTAAAATATATAAATAATATTCTTGTGATACAAATACCATAAATAAAGGTCCATTGGAGACCCACAACTGACTGAAAGTTTGTCTTTTTCAAAAGTTTCACCATTATTATAAATGTGAAATTTTTAAGTTGTATCATATACTGGTACAAATTCTCAATGTTGAGTGTGATCATGTGTATATAAAAATGTACCTATAGCACAGTAAAATTTTTTTAGTGAAAATACTGTGAAACTTGCCCCTTTGAGCTGTTTGTTACCCTCAGTAAATGCTAGCATGGCAAATTCAAAACATCTGAAACTACCTTATTTCCTCACCCATTTTGCAGTCATTATCAAGTAGCAAAGCCAAGAGAATATCAAGTGCTTCCTTTTCCTATCCCTCAGAGAAAAACAATTTGAGAAACTATCACCAGTATCTTCTTGAGATCAGCATTTTATGGAAACATAATTTCTAAACTCACTTTTGTTTAAGTTACCTGAAAAATTAAGGTAAGGTTAGATTTGACAAAGAAGGTCTGTTCAATCTGAGCTTCATTTCACTTTCAACAGTATAATGATTATTGTGTACCTCAGTAGAGGTGTAACATTTATATGAGATAAAACATTACTTAAGAAAAATTATCATCCCTAATATGTGGCCATAGTTAACATAAACATATTTTGTAGTTATATCAATTAATATTCTATGCCTATGTTTTATATCATTTCTTGTTTTGAAAATGGAGGACTTACTCTATAGTAGATTCCTCAAAACGATGATCATACATTCTCATGATTTATACATTTCTAATACTGTAACAGTTCTATTTTAAAGAGTATGATATATCTTAATATCTTCTGAAACACGCAAATGCCATGTTGTACAGAACGGTTAACATTTACAGTGTGCATGGAGATAACATCACCCTTGCATACATGAGGAAAAAGGCTTTTAATCAAAGTTCCCCAGATTTGGGGAAGAATCAAGAAAACATACTCTGCTGAGTCTATTTATCCCAAAGTTATAATCTATTATCTGATGTGTGTTAGCCAAACCTTGGCTTCCTACCTGCTTCCTGCTTTCCATTATCCAGCTTAGGTGGAGCACTGAGCAGTGTCAAGCGGAATAGTTGCCATGGAGACAGTCTCTCGAAACAGAGAGCTTCTAAATTCCACAGTTCCCCGTGAAGTTGGTCCCTCGTAATCCCTGCCGCCGTGGGAAAAGTTCTAGTAACAGTGACAGTGTTTGTAAAACATTAAAAGTATATTTCCTCTTTCCCAATTGGACAATTAAAATTGTTCAAACAGTAAGTTACATGTTTATCAATATTAAAAAGCAGATGGGGAAAAACAGAAACCTATGTACATGAGAAATACCATGGATCTTCTTTGGTAGTTTAAGAAAGCCAGAGATTCATTTGCTGGAAATACTTTGGAGTTTGGCAAATTCTCCCATTCCTATTATTCTTCCACTCTGGGAATAACTATGAGGCATAGAGAACAAGCCATCTTGTCTGAGATCGGTGATAGAAACGTAGGATGAGCAGGTTCCTCTCATGACCTATTAGCTGCAATAAAAATCAGATAGATAAATGCCCAAGGAGAAGCCTTGTGGTGTAAAAATTGCCTCCACCTCACATGCTATGCCCGTGCTGCACACAGACTCCTGTTTGCAAACGTTTGACTCAGGAATCAGGTGTATTCAAAGTAGGAACCACTTGGTAAAGAAGGCATTATGATATCCCTTGACAGGGAGTTTCCATTGTATGTTGAGCAAGAAGTTAGCAGGTCAAGTCAGTCTCAAAGAAAAGCTTCCGAAATGCGATTTTAAAGCTGGATCTGACCTTTTCCACCAATTCTGTTTCCAACCCAACACAACATTCTCATTTACAGGAGATGCGGTTTGCTTATAAAAGCATTTTGTTAGAAGAGACAGGAAAAAGCTATTTCATTTCTGAAACCATTTGCCTTTTGTCCTGAGAGGCTTATTATATTAAAGATTCTACTCTATTTATCTCATTCTTTGCAGTACTTTACAGGCGTCATCAGATTAACTAGTGTTTCTGGCTGAGCTTCAACAGTCAAAATTAGATTCTGTGGACTTTCTAAATTTTATTGTATTTATGAGTGCACATATCAAGAGTTCTTAGAAAATATCCCTTGATCTCTGATACAAATATACTGACTCAATTAGCATAAAATAAGATGAACAAATAATTCTTCCACAGATGCCTAAATATTCAAAATCTACTTGACTCCAATATTAGCCTTTAAGGGGAGAGAAAATACTATACATGCAAAGTTTCTAACAGCATTATTATTAATATATAATTCAATGGAGCATAAAACCAATTTGGGAAAGAAATGAGCAAAGATATAAACACCCTAATAGGCAAAGAGGAAAGGCCTAAGGTGTAGATAAGAGCTGATTGGTTGTTCTTCTACCCTGTAATCGAAGGAACAGACTAGAGTTTGGTGCCACGTAGAAAACTCGAAGCCTCATTTAAAAACTGCTTATTAATTCACCTCATTTTTTATCACCTTTGGATTTTCCTCCATTAAATTCAAATTACTAATTTTTAAAAATTCAATATGTATGCATGCAAATTATTTGAAACCGAACTCCTGCATTAAAAACACAATGACACCTCATAAAACAGTAAACCAAGGGGTAAGATAACATTTTTAAGGAGTTAAAAAAAATGAAATTTTCATTTGAAAGTGATATCACAAAAATAATTAGTTTTAACTCTAATATCTTGTTGCATAGCAGCTATTATATATTCTCTATCAGAAACTTTGAAATTAATATTTTTCCTCGTATTTACTGGGCTTGTTTTGGTGGAGCTTGTTTGTTTTTTCAGTACCAGGGATAAAACTCAGGACCTTGCACTTTCAAGGTACATGCGGAGTCACTGAGCTAAATCCCTGCTCCATCTCATATTTAATGTTAATTATCTGTATGAAATGCCTTCTCTTTGTAAAGTTTTATGGATTTTCCTTTGATTTTAGGGCAAGAATATATGGGTTTACTCTTCTACCGTATTTGAAAATCTCAGAAGAATTTGCATTATGTATTGGCATCTCAGTGTTACAAATGAGGATCCCTTCTAAATGAACTGTTTATTCAGTTAATGTACATTTTTAATTACTATTAACTGGATCCCTGAAGAAGAAAGGTAAAAAAAAGAGTTAACAGGCTTCGTACAGAAAAACCTCTGTGCTAAACAGACTAAGAATACAGACCATGAATTGAATCTTGAGGCAACAAACCTTGGTGCAGATAATTCTTGCCACTAGCTGTATTGGTTTGAGTCTTCCTGGGAAAAGCCGGCCCCTGCCCCAGGAATACAGACCAGAAGAACACAGCCTTCAGATCCTTGGGGGGGGGGGTGGAAACAGAGTTTGTGATTATCAAGAACGCTAGAGGGCAAGAGATTTAGTTTGGTGATTCCAGCGCTTGCCTAGCAGCAAACTCAAAGTCCTTAGTTCCATCCCAGTAACCACGTACAATGCTGGGCGTGGAGACTCACGCCCACCAGCAATCAATACCAAATACCACAATGCTGGGAGTGGTGGCTCACGCCTGTCATCCCAGCACTTGGGAGGCAGAGACAGGAGGATTGCTGAGTTCGAGGCTTGCC
>PVIC010053565.1:0-11796 GCA_004025085.1 Thryonomys swinderianus
CTTAAGAGGAGTTAGTAGAGGCTTATATGGCAAGATTTGTGGTGTGCGGAGAAAGCTAGACAATAATTCTTCCACTCAGTGGCCAGGCAGTCTGGAATCCAAAACATGGATGTTAATTCCTTCGGCTCCCGCAAGGGCCTCTGGGCTTCTGTCCACACTCTCCGTTTGGGCAATCGGTGTCATTTGAAAGCTTTAACAGCACTGGGAGGCAGATAACCAGTTCAAAAATATCAGGGAGAGTTTTGATCATTCTTATCAACAGATTAAGAGATGAAGTCCTCTGAGAGCACTTTGTCATTCGTAGATCTCCAGGAGAGAGAGGCCCCAGGATGGGGCAGGAGGTGGACGGGCCAGGAGAAAGCTTGGGTCAGGAAATGAGCACGGCCTGGCAGGGTCTCTATAGGACTATTGGCTGGATGGCATGGGTGACTTGGATGGGCCTGGGCTGCCACAGCAGTCTTTGCCATCTGACCCCTGGATGACTAGGGCATGTGGAATAGTGAGATCCTGAGAAAGAAGGAGTTTGGGGGTGTGGACCCCAGCCTGCCTGGTTCACATTTCAAAGATGGATTGAGGGAGACCCTTTGGCATTTCTAGGCATTAGCTGGCCCTGGGAGGGGCCCCATCTCTTTGGTCAGTGAGAACTCAGAAGGCAGAGGATCAAGAAAATATATTGGACGTGGTCGCACAGTCCTGTAGTGCCAGCACCCTGGGAGGCCAGAGAGCAGGATCGAGCCCAAACCCAGAACACACAGAAATGTAACAGGGCTCCTCGTAAACCAACCAACAAGCAAACAGATGCAAGGGCTGGGGATGTGGCTCAGAGTCCCAGCCCAGGCCGCCCCTTCATGCAGATTCTCCCCTTTGGAGCCTCTTTCCTGCCTTGCGCCCCACTTGCCTAGCTCTGCTGCCACCATGGCCCACGTTAGCACTTCCGGTCTGGATTTCAGACTTCCTTCCTTTTCAGTGTGAAGGTACAAGAAACAGCAACTGACAACTGGTAAACAAAACACCCCCCCCCCCATGAACAAATGAAGATAAGTGCCACCAAGATATATATGTGCTTTTTTTCTTCCATCCTTCTAAATGTCCCACTGCTGCTGTCCTTTCTCACAGGATATTATTTATTATTGCATCACCTTCTAGTGTGAACTTTTAATTGCGTTATATCCTCCCTTCCATGTTTAGCACTGTTAAAATTTCCAGGTGCTCACGATCATGCTTACCTCCCACCAAGGGCTGGAATTCCTATAGGAGAGAGAAGGCAACTGTGAGGCCATGCTACCCTGACTCATGCATGTGACACAGCCTGCCTTTCTAGAACATTCTGAACCCTTGCTCATCCAAAGGGTTTCTCAGTTCCTGCTTGCTAGAGGTGCCCGTTTCCTCTTGGGCTCTGTGTGCATCTCCCTTTTGTCCTGTAGGTGTCTATGAGGCAATTATTCTTCTCAGAGGACTTCTCTGACCAGCCTCTTTCACCACAGCCTCCCTCACATCAAGACTTTTCTTTTGTATTTTTCACACCAATGTTTATTTATTTATTGATTGTTGGTTTGGTGTTTATAGTGGTTGCTCTACACAATGTTCCACGAGGATCACCATGGTTTGCTGCTTAGTATTATCATCTCATTGCTTACTATTGCTGCTTTTAGAGGCAGGTTGAATATATCTTATACAAAATACTCTACTATGATTTCTTTTTCAAAATGTTGGATATTTGTAAGGACATCTAGTGTATGTTGGGACTGGAACCAATGTCTAAACATGAAATTCATTTATATTTCCTTCATACTTCCTTACACACATACCCTGAAGGTAGTTTATGCAATATTTTTAATAATTCTGTGCATGAAGCAAAGCTTTGCGGCGTTGGATTTTCCACTTGTGGTATCATGTCAGAGCTAAACATATTTCAGATTTTAGAGTGCTTCAAAGTTTGGATTTTCAGATTAGGGATGCTTGACTTGTAATAGGGCTTTCATAAATACTTCCTGGAAGAATGAATCATTTATAGACTGTTTTCTCTCAAAATTATTATTATTATTATTATTATTTTTAAAGTGCATGACATAGTTCTTAAAATATGAAAATGACAGTTTATCATTTTGCTTTTCTCCTGGATGCATAAAAATAATAGGAACTTAGAATAGGAAGTAGAAAAAGGAAATATTGCCAGATTTATATAAAAAGCATGAAGAAGCTTTGTGTGGTGGTACATGCCTATAACTATAGCACTTCAGAAAGTTGAGGCAGGAGAATTGTGAGTTTGAGGCCAGCTTGTGCTGGCAGTTTTTATAGGGTTTCTAGTTTCTTGGAGCCCATAAAGAGTAAAAGAGAGAGGTCTGGAGCCACACAGGGCTAGGTGTGCCCTTCTCAGTGCCAGCCTGAGCTACATGACCTTGAATATGTCACCTAAAAACTGTTTCCTTCATAGGGAAGGGAAAGATAGAAGTGTCTCTTCCTAGGTTCATGGAGATTGCCAACTTAGATTAGATAATGGATAGGAATTATTGTAACACATGGTCAGGAGCATAGAAAATGCTCCAAAAATCTTAATTATTATTGTTATCCTTCCTAATTCTCTAGTGTCTGGAGACACCACAGTGACAAGGCAACAGTTGTCCTTGTCTTCAGGGAATGAGGAATGTTATAAAATTGTAGGAGGGAGGATGTGTGCTTAAAGATCTTTCCAGTTGCTTGTTGTACATGTAATGACTACATTTGTGTTAAAATAAATGAAGAAGTTGACAAAATAGCATATAGAACATACATAAAGCATGCTCAAATGTATTTCTAAATGTATGAAGAGTATATTAATAAGAGCTAATTAATTAACTTCATCTATAATCTTTTTTTTTTTTTTTGAGACAGGGTGTTGCTTTATAATTCAGGCTGGCCCTGAGCTCACTATGTAGCTCAGGCAAGCCCAATCTCAACAATCCTTCTGCCTCTGCTTCCCGAGTGCTGGGATTATAGGTATGAGCCACCAAGCCTAGAATTGTGGTATGTGGTACTGATTGCTGGTGAGCATGAGTCACCACACCGGATATTGTATGTGGTTACTGGGGATTGAACCAGGGACCTTGCGCTTGCTAGGCTGGCGCTGGAACCACTGAGCTAAATCTTTGGCCCAATATATAATCATTTTTAAAGAGGAAGGTTCACTGAAAATTCTGTATTCCCTGAAATCCTCATAGATTTTTTTTTTGGGGGGGTGGTAGAGTCAGAACAAGCTTGGGGCTAGATGTGGCTCAGTGGCGCAGAGCCTGCCTGGCACATGCAAGGTCCTGAGTTGGATTCCTGGTACTGCCAAAAAATAAGCAAGCAAGCAAGCAAGCAAACAAAGAAATAAACAAATAAGAATGATTAAAAATAAAAGATGACAAGCTCCATTACTCTCTTTCCTGTGACTGCTCTGACCTCCTCCTATTGTCCAGGTCCTGTTGAATCTGAAGTCCTTAAAAATCTATTTCCTAAGTTTTCATCCAAACTTGTTTAATAGGAACTAAAGTGGTGTGGCTCTCTTTGGAAGCCAACAAGCCCATAAGCTGTCCTGGCCAGCAACGATTTCCCAAGACATGTCTTCATTTTCTCTTTCATACTGTCCTCTTGTTCCCAGTGAACACCCTGTGTATTACCCAAAGTCATTCCCTTCTTTGCTCCATGTTCACGCCCTTCAGGTATTAAGGGACTGTTATGCTGACCCCTCCCGTCTTGGTCAGCACTTACTCAAGCTTACATATTTAGTTCTTTTCATCTTTCCCCATAAATCCATGCCCCCAGACCTATAATCATTTAGCCACTCTCCTTTGAGCCCTTTCCAGTTGTCTGCCTCTTTCTGGAAAGAAGCCTCCCCAAAATGACTGCATCCTACCAATATATTCTCCGCAGAGCTCCCTGGAGGCACAGAAACGACACTGTGTGAGTCAACCTCAAAATGAGACGGTGCACTTAGAGTGTGTGCTGCATTGTACTTTATGTGTGCTCGTGTATGCAGCTCTTCACCTTATTGAGATCTCAGATTCCTTCAAAGAAGCAGACACACACAGTTTATCTCTTTGTCACTTGAAGATCCCTTAAGTCTCTGCTGAACAGGGGAATCTCTGGGTGATCTCTAGGGATAATTCTTGCTATAAATAAATTTTATATATATATATGTATGTATGTATATGTATATATGTGTGTGTGTATGTGTATACAGATATATATATATATATTTTTTTTTGAGACATGGTCTTACTCTGTCATGCAGGGGCTGGCCTCAAACTCACAATGATCCTCCTGCCTTGACCTCTTGACCTTCTGGGATTACAGATATGCACTACCATGCAGAATATTTATCATGTTTTATATTGATACCTGGAATTTTTCCAGATCTCTACTCATCAAGTTGGGTTTTTTGGGTCAGAATTTCTAAAACTCTTAGAGGAACATAACCATGTCTGGTCTATGTTTTCTGTCAGCCTTCTCAATTTATTAGCTTGAGTATCTCATGTTACATGTTCTCATGTGACTGTGAATAAAATACCAGAATTGTCTTCCCCTTTGCCCTACTCATACATTTCTACAGCATTTAGCAATGAAAACTTACTTATTAAGATGGCTACAAGCTTTCAGTATATTTTTCCTCACAAATTTTAATTCAAAAGTGGCATGCCTATGCAGATGAAATAAAGTTACTCAGATAAAATTTCAGGGTTTAGCTTCGTGTATTGATAAATAGCATGTCAGTTTGGCAATATGCTTTTTAGAAAGTCAGTAGACTTTTTTCTAGAACAGTTTTAAGTTTACAAAGGAATGAAACAAAAAGTCCAAAGAAACCTCAAAGATTCTTCCTTTTGCACATGTTATCTGGGATTGCTTCTAAGACATCATGTTCAGGAAACACCCTATAGGTCTTTGCTTGATTCTTTAAATAACTGAAGAAATTAAAGATGTAGCATCTCAAATATGCCAGATTGGTATACTGATCATTTCAAATCAGAAATCACTGGAGGAAATTTGACTTCAGGAAGGGCATTTAGCCTGCTTCTCCTACATGGCACAGCCATAAAGATGCTTTTGAAAGTGAAGTTCTTCATGTACCAAAGTTAGGAAATGGCCTTGACCATGAGGAACTGATAATGGGGGCTACAGTGAACGAAACTGCATGAAAGAGCTCTGAAGTAATTTTTATCTTCCTCCAACATTTAGATCTCCCCACTCCATATATCTCTTATAAACATGCTTAGAACTTACTACCTTACCCAGATATTCATTTGTTCTGCCATCCTTTTACAAACTGATTGTCCTCTGTCTGAAAACTATACCAGGACCATGTTTTAGTTATTTCTTTGGCCTTCGTTGTCTTGTAAGGATTCCCATGTATGTATAAAACTAACAAAATCTTGGGCCGTAGATTTAGCTCAGTGGTTCCTATGACTGCCTTGCGAGTGCAAGGTCCTGAGTTCGATCCCTGGTAACCACATACAATGCTGGGTGTGGTGACTCATGCCCACCAGCAATCAATACCACATACCACAGTGCCGGGCGTGGTGGCTCACGCCTGTCATCCCAGCACTCGGGAGGCAGAGACAGGAGGTTTGCTGAGCTCAAGGCTTGCCTGGGCTACATGGTGAGCTCAGGGCCAGCCTGAACTACAAAGTGAGACCCTGTCTCAAAAAAAAAAAAATTAAATTAACAAAATCTTAATGCTTTTCTATTGTTAATCAACCTTTGTATTAGTGGAGTAGCTAGAGCCAATCAGAGGGCCCACAAAAGAACAAAGGATGACCGGGTTTCACTGCTGTCCCTGCATAGTGAATATGACACAAAAATTAATACAGATGACAGGAATACAAAGCCCTGGTGGTAGACTGTTAATTATGATTAAAACAATAAGGCTCATCCAGAATGGTCTAGAGTTTATTTCTTTTCACACTAATCCTTTAGATATCTTTATTTTTAGATTTGGAGATTTATCTCTGTGGTTCTGGAGCCTGCTTTGCAAGCAGAAGGTCCCGAATTTGATCCCTGGTACCACAAAAATTTAAAAACATAAAATAAAATAGGTATCTTTACTTTTAGGACAATCAAAGGAAGGCAGGCAAGAGGGTGAAGGTCCTACAAGGCCACCGAGACAGCATGCTCATCAGGGGCGGCCTCCCTTTTCATGAGAGCCGAGACGCTGAGATGATGCTCTAGAGCGTGGGCCCAGGGGCAGCGGCCCTGGCCAGAGCAAGCAGTGGACCTTCCATCAGGACACCACACATTCTTATCTTTGATGCTGCACAAATCCCATACTTCAGACATTCACAAGACTGAAAGGCCTGCAGGTAGCTCCAACTCATTCTTCCCATATCATGAACTTGTTGCTTTAGTCAAGCACTGGACAGCTAGAAAATGGAAAGAAACTACACTTAACCAACTTCTCAGGCAGTCAATGAGGAAGCTGTGGGTTTTCATTAACCTCAGTAATGAGAGGGAAAGAGAGAAGCAACTCCAAAGAGATTCCCACTTGGCTGCCCATAGCACCAGATAAATGCTTTCAAACTTAAGACTCCAAGTAGCTAGTCATCCAATTATCTTCTCTTTGCAAGTCAACAATGAGAAAATATGAGATACATCTTTATTAAAACCTATGAAGCTCTATTTAGTAATGTTCCTACAGTTAAAATTCTGTTTTCTTGGTATTTCTGCTAGTCTTTGAGGTATTTATCTGCATGCTTTTATCAAACCATAAAGGAGATTAGAAGTAGTGCATGTCTCTAGACTTAGAATAATTGTTGGCTTTCACTGTCCTGGATAGCAGAAAGGAGACAAAGACAAATGTTTCCAAGATGCTTGGAAAGAAAAGCATTAGTCACTTCTCAGATAGAGATAGACCATTTCTCAACAGTCAGGAAGAGAGTATTGTTAAATATTTTTGTTCAAAGGGCAAGTGATTGAAGCACAGTGAAATCTCAGATGCTATAGATTGATTGGGACATGTCGCTTAGCTGTAGCAGTATTGGGGATGAACTTTTGGTTACACTCATCTAGGAAATCATCTCCTTGACAAAAGCAGTGTAACCCACCATAAAGAGAAGAACTGTACATCTGCATCATCGGAGAGGTAGTTCAGCAAATGTAGATGGCCTAGGAGGAGCATGTATCTAATTCTAAGGTACTGTGCTAGGACCCTGGGTTGTGTCTGAGTAGAAAATGGCATTCTCACATGGTCCCTAGTTGATTCTCAAATACTCTGGAAAAATGTTTGCCAAACACAGAGTGGGATGGGTCAGCAAGGCTTCTTACTGTAAGTTCTTGCTCTTGGCTTTGCTAATCAGAAAGTGCAATATAACGTAAGCAAGCACTGTAGAAATTCAGGAGGTGAGTTCTCTTATGCTGACGACTCAGGTTTAAAGTCTCTGCAGACAGAGGATTCCAAATTCTTTGCTTTGTTATTTTAGTTCTTGAAACAGCATGGATCCCAGACAATGAGAACAGAGCAAGAATCAACAGAAAATAATCTATATATAATCAATTAGTGAAACAGGATTAAGGTAGCTCTATTGTAGTTAAGCCTGCTTATGCCCTTTAATTTCTTACATATACTTAAGTTAGTAATTCAGTTCTACTGTTTGAGGTTAGTCTTTCATTTCTTTTTTCTTTTTCTTTCTTTTTTTCTATTTTTTTTCTTTTTCTTTTCTTTTCTTTTTTTTTTTTTTTTTGCAGTACTGGGGCTCGAACTCAGGTCCTTGTGCGTCCAACGCTGGTGTGTTACTACCATTTCTTTTATTTTTTTACAGGTTCATTTAAAAATATTTTTCATACTGTTAAGAAGAAATATCTTCAGCAACTGAACCTAGATAAATATCTTCTCCCCAGTAAATCCCTCCAGTAAATGTCCAGTAGTCAGAACAAGAAAATGATACTGCTGTAGAATTTGCTCAAACAATACCCATCCCTGCCTGACTGTCAGATATTATACCCAAAACATGAAGACTGTGGGCAAGATTACAGGAGGTTAGTTATTCTCAGTTTAGAGACAAATGGGTGCAATTGAAAAAGTAATGATTTTAGGAGGCTATATAGTTATTTCAGCTGTTCTGATACTGATTAAAACCCCTCTGGAGTTTCAAATGTTTTCTTGAGTTTTTTGCTAAAACTAAGTTATTTTTATTTGAACATCATTAAGGGTGGAATATCTTCATAACTTGAAAGTGGTTTTGATTTACGGGAATAATCTGATGCTGCAGTTATCCATTTCGATTTTTTAAGGGGTTAAGAACTAAACTACAATTCTAAAGTAGCAGAAGTGGCTTTCTTCTTCCACACACATCCTCCACAGGTGATTCCACAGGCAAAATTCTACTAATATTTGAAGTAAAAACAGTATCAATATATTTGTTAAGGAATTTGTGTGACATGGTGGGAATCATCCCAGTCCTGGAGTAAAAGTATGTTTTAGACAGCACTCTGAAATGACTGGGAAGCCAGACAACCTGCTGGCTACAAGTTTCACTTTCTTCAGCCTTAAAGACGAAAAACACACTCAGCAGAACTGAGTGAGACAATAGATGAGGTGTTTCATAAAATGTGAATCCAAGCCTGAGGACCATACCTATTTATGAGCTCTTAGTCTTGACACACATCTCCATTTGCATTGAAAATTTGTTTCTTTTTTCTTCAAGGAGTTCATATTTTGATGCCCATTACTCAGTTACACATTACTTATGTGTGTCAAAACAAGTAATATTTATTCATTATAATAAATTTCCAAAATTCTGTTTTTCCATGTGGTCTCTTCTAGAAAACACTGAAAAGTAGTGCAGCTATGCTTCAAAATACAGAGTATTTACTCGCCCCTATTTGTTTTTGTACAAATGAACTGAAATCACTGAATTTCACTACTCAAAGCTTTGAAGAGTCAATGTTTGTCATCTATGGGTAAATCATTTAAATGATAACTGGGGGTACTTTTGATGACAGGTCCAGCCATATTTATGCTTTTATTCCAAATTGTAAAAGTAATTCTTAGAAAAATAAATCTAAGGTCTTAATTTTTCCTAATATCACTAAAAAAGGAAACCCTTATGTAATAATGGGAGGATGACATTAAGATTAGCCATCATAATCCACAGGAAATCTTTAAACATGTCAGACAATGTCTCCCCATAAACATTTTGGGAAGTAGGGAAATGGCCAACAGGACTGATTTCATGAGGGTCATGTCGCTAAAAATTGTTGTTAATGTGAAATGTAACGGAGAGAGCTTAGGACATTGTCTTCCCTTTTCCCTCATCCGTCACGGTGTTTTATGTTTTGTCAGGTCTCAGTTTCTGGGTGCGGATGGGGTGATGTGGTCGGTTTCTCAGTCCTCACCCGTGAGGGCTTCCTCACCAGGACACTGGCCCCTTCGCAACAAGCCATACACATCTGATTGAGATAACAACAAAGCCGTAGGCTGGAGCAGAAAGGATGATGTCCAATGGACAACAGCACAACAAACTGCCAGCGCTCATACACATGCACGTGTGGAGATCAAGTCTTCATTCGATCTGTTTCTCAGCCATGGCCACAGAGCACTGTAGACTCCCAGAATTCCTTTCTCAGACTCAGTCTCCTGCGCTCATGTTATAAGAAAGACAGGGACTGCTTCTACTCCACATCAATAAAGTATATCTCGAATATTATTACTTATCTTCAGGGGAAGGAAATAATCATTTCTACCAGGCATTTAAAGAGATGTAATTTTTTTCCTACCTAATCTAAAACCAGATAGAAGGCCATGGAATGCATTGAGTTAAAGAAATTACTTCAAAGAGAAGTAAATGGGTCAATAAAGGCTGCTGCATTAAACTTTAAGGTTTAATTTGCAGAAATACAATTTTAGTTGTTTTCTAGCTAGAAATTGGCTATATATTTTATATTCCCACTAATTTGTATTTTATTTTTGTGATTTTTTTCAAGAGTCATATAACGAACACTCTCTGTCTGTTGCAGTCTGCTCTCCACATATTTAGCCAACCTCGGATGCTTGAAAATATTGGAAAACAAATTATATTTTTACTGAACATGCAAGTCTTTCCTTGTCATTATTCCCTAGCGATAAAATACAACTACTTATACAGCACTTATGTTTTCTTATGTTGTTTTACAAGTAACCCAGGAATGCTTTAAAGTGTTCAAGAAGATATACAGAGGTCAGACAGATAGTACACCACTGACCAGAAGGGCTTCAGCGTGCACAGGTTGTGTTGCTTCTCTAGAACAGATCCCACTTGTGCTGCCTTGCACAAGGCCTCCCTTGTACCTACCTGCACGTGCAGATCAGGAAGGTACCCGGAAAATCTCTTTGTGCACAAACAGGGACCTGAACACCTCAGCAAACAGCACTGTGTCAGCTCTGGTCTAGAGATTGTTTTCTTCAAGTCTTCGTTAGTCCGCGTTTCAGTGAGAGATGAGTGAAGACCCCGCTTGACGATAGTGGTATTTCGTGAGTACTTCGTCGTCCCGAGGGCTACCCCGAGATCTTCCCTCCGTCTTAGTCATCCTCACAAGTGTAAAGCACTGTTAGGACCCTCATTGCTAGACATCGCGGTCAGGCTTGCTCAGGGACGAACTTCCTCCCAACTTTAGGATTTCCAGGCGATCTTTTGAGAGCCCCAAACGCCAGTCTTCATCACTCTGTCTAGGCCCCAGGATGAGGGCCATTGGTGGAAATCATCAGGCGCTTCCCGTTCCGTTCTTTCTCCTCCTACCTTGGGAGCCCTCCCGCGTCTTCCCTGCCTCTGGGCTACGGCTTCAGCCCCAGGACCTCTGCCCACCTCCCCGGGAGAGGCAGCTCCACGCGGCGTCCGGCCCGGAGTCCTGGTTGGCTGCTCGATGCCGGTCTGCGCAGCCACAGCGCTGCAGAAAACCTGTGTGCAGCAGCCTGCAGCGGCTCAGCTCCACACAGCCGCCTGGGTGGGGTGGAGACCCCGCTCGCTCCCTGATGCAGTAAGGCTCTTCCTCTCCTTCCGAGCTCTTTGCAGATGCCCCCCCACCCCGCCACGCTCAGTCAGGATTCACCCCTGTGCTGAGCACATGGCTCCTCTTTCTCTCTAGTACTGATGGACAGTTTCATACCGAGGAGATTTCCAGACGGGATCTAAAGAGGCGAAACTGGCCCAGGGCCGCCGGTCCCGCGCCGCCGTGTCACCCGCCCTGCAGTAACTGCACCTGCCTTCCTTCCCCACAGTCCTGATGGCTGCGGCTTTCCAGGGCCTGAGAAGGGCCAGGGCCCGACGGAACTGTTATAAGGGGCCCAGGCGGACACACTTGAGGTGGGAAAGACTCGTGGCCGTGCACAGTGTACATTTAACACAGGAAAACACACTCCCTGAGTGTTTGCTTCTTTCCTGCAGACTTAAACGCAACACTGAGCCGCTATGAGCTTCAGTTTCAGAGAAAAAGGGCATACAGCGAGACGCACTTTTTCTGTTGGTTAAACCCCTGTCCCTCGTCGTCCCGAACTCAGTTTCTTCTTCTCCCTGCCGTCCTCCCCGGCACGGGAGCTCTGACTGCCTTTCCGTCCTCAGCCCGGCTCCCGCCAGGACAGTCCCCGGCCGGGCACCGAGGATGAGGCCCTCTGCAGCCTCGGGGCTGTGCTCGCTGTCCTGCCTCCCGCGCTGCCCTCCCGTGCTTCTGCTCCCTCCAGCGCTTGCCTGGGGGAGGGGACCCTAAGACGCACTCCGCGCAGCTGTGACCCAGCCAGCACCTTCGGGCACCGTGGGCACCTGGGAAGTGGCCCCTTGGCATTGGGGGTGGAGGGGGGGTCCCAGCCCCTCCTCC
>PVIC010053566.1:0-11783 GCA_004025085.1 Thryonomys swinderianus
CGTGTCAGATGCACTGAAGTCACAGCACATTGTGCACACACATAGCACAGGTTACCAGACTCGCTTTATAAGACAACTGGGTTCTTTAAAATAGAACCAGGATGAACTAGATTTTTGTCAGATAATAAACAAAAAATAATCACCTTTCTTGCTTTTTGTCTTTCATTTTCATGTTCCAAATTGTTATAACAATTAGTACAATTGCAGGTGTTGCAAAATTCACCATTTGCAAAGCAATCACAGTATCTGGAAGGTAAAAATCAGTGTAAGATTAAAAGTTACAATGAAATAAACTAGTAACCACCTAATTACATGCATTATGCTTGTGGTAAAGCATTTCAGAAACAAGTTTACTCAGCGCCACCTAGCTGCAGAATTAAAAAAAAAAGGGGGCTCCAAATTTTAAGTTACCAACTCCTAGAATCTGTCCTAGAAACTTGGGTCTAGTAACAGCTGTCAGCACAAGAGCTACAGGATATTATACGCCCCAGCACAAGTTATTTCAAAACCTTGAAACAGGAAAAACACTGGCTAGAGCAGCACTGTTTTAGCTGCTGAGCCCCTGGAAGGCGACACTGCCCCTTTACTACCTCATCTTCCAACTGAGCACTGCACACCAAAAGCAAGCTCATAAGGATGTGAACGTGTCTGTCCCATGCTACATATCCTTAGTAATGACCTGTGCATCACCACAAAGACCCCCAAATTTCTGCCTTTCATCCAAACATTGCTGTAGGTGTTCATGCACTTGGATTTTATTTAAATTACTTAGACTTATGAAATTTAAATTACCCCCACTGTTTTTTTGTTTGTTTTGAGACAGGGTCTATCGCTGTAGTTCAGACTGGCCCTGAGTTCACTATGTAGCCCAGGCAACCTTTGATCTCAGCAATCTTCCTCCCTCTGCCTCCCCAGTGTTGGGATTACAGGTTTGAGCCAAGGCCAGCATTTGTGTTATGTGGTACTGACTGCAGGTGGGTGTGACCCACCACCCCCTGTATTGTTGTATGTGGTTTCCAGGGATTGAACCAGGGTAGGTCCATTTATTTATTTATTTTTTTGAGACAGGGTCTCGCTTTGCAGTTCAGGCTAGCTCTGAGCTCACTATGTATGTAGCCCAGGCAAGCCTCGAACTCAGCAATCCTCCTGTCTCTGCCTCCCGAGTGTTGAGATTATAGGTGTGAGCCACCACGCCCGGCAAGTTCCACTTATTTATTTTTTTGGGGGGAGGGTGGTTTATTTTTTTTTGAAACAGGGTCTCGCTTTGTAGTTCAGACTGGCTTTGAGCTCACTATGTAGCCCAGGCAAGCCTGCAACTCAGCAATCCTCCTGTCTCTGCCTCCCGAGTGCTGGGATTATGGGTGTGAGCCACCATGCCTGGCACTGTGATAAGTGGTATTGATTGCTGGTGGGCGTGAGTCTCCATGCCCAGCATTGTATGTGGTTACCGGGATTGAACTCAGGACCTTGCGCTTGCAAGGCAGGTGCCGGAACCACTGAGGTATCCCTCCAGCCCGAGTTCCACTTATTTTTAAGAGCATTTCTTTTCTATTTTTTTAAACTGAATTCTTTATTGGTACATTATATATACAGCTCATAATCTTAAGAGCATTTCTAATTATGTAAAGTAAGCAAACAACAGAGAAAACACAATTTCAAACACAAAGATTTTGTACACTTACAGGGTTTTCTGGGCCGACTGGCAGACTCTGATGGGATTATCCTATAGAGACACAAAAATACATATTTTAACTCATTAAGCATAATAACCATTTAAACCTATAAAAGTCTCTAAATTATAATTTTTCCTGAAATAAGGTTTTAACAAATGTATTCAGGGCTTGGGATTTAGTTCAGTGGCGATGTCGCCTGTCTTGTAAGTGCCAAAATCCTAAATTTGATTTCTGGTACCTCAAAAAAAAAAAGTATCTATCTCTAATAAAAGTCTGCTATGTTGTAAATAAATTATCAATATCTATAAGTAACACTTCTCATACACCTTCTGAGAGAACAGAAGTTGAAGAGATTAAAACCCTGGGGTTCACCTGTACAAGGCAAGCGAGGAGAGTGTGGAGAGGAACTGGGATTTGGGCAAGGACAGGTGCCCTGGAACTAATCATGAAAGCCCTTTCTGTACTGCAAAGGCAGAAATAAAACATCAATAAACAGGAACAAAAATGAAGATCCTTGCCTAAGTTAAAAATAGTTAACACTGGGGCCGGAGGGTTAGCTCAGTGGTTCCGGCACCTGACTCGCAAGCACAAGGTCCTGAGTTCAATCCCCGGTAACCACATACAATGCTGGGCGTGGAGACTCACACCCACCAACAATCAATACCGCATACCGCAGTGCCGGGCGTGGTGGCTCACACCTGTAATCCCAGCACTCAGGAGGCAGAGACAGGAGGATTGCTGAGTTCGAGGCTTGCCTGGGCTACAGTGAGCTCAGAGCCAGCCTGAAGTACAAAGCGAGACCCTGTCTCAAAAAAAAAAAAATAGTTAACACTGGGCCGGAGATTTAGCTCAGTGGTTCTGCCGCCTTTGTGATTTAGGCTCATCTTCAACTCAAGCATTCCTCTGACCTCACCCTCCCCAGAGGGTGTAGAGTCCTGTGAGTTGAGTGGGGTTCACTTACTGAGCGAAGTGAAGCACTGATGAATTGTGCATTTATCTTTCAAGTGGATCTGGCATTTGTAGTCTTCAAAGACCCAGGCACCTAACAAATCTTAATGAAGATTTGGCTTCCTCTTGTCTTTCTGGGCTGGGTCAGAATGAACGGGTCCTGGGTCAGACATTTAGCTCAGTACTTTCATTGCCTGCCTAGCAAGTGTAAGGTCCCTTGTTTGATCCCCAGTAACCACATACAATAATATGGGGTGTGGTGACTCATGCCTACCAGCAATCAGTACCACATACTACATTGCCATGAGTCGTGGCTCACTCTGTAATCTCAGCACTGGGGGAGGCTGAGGCAGGAGGGTTGCTGAGTTTGAGGCTGGCCTGGGCTACATAGTGAGCTCAGGGCCAGCCTGAACTACAAAGTGAGACCCTGTCTCAAAAAAAAAAAAAAAATGGGTCCTTTTGAAACAGGATGTTGTCCGTGAGGGCTTTGCAGCAGGCTGGGCAGACAAGTGATAACTGGTGGAAGAGCTGTTGGGAATGGTGGCCTGTCTGTCCCTTAAATCAAGGAGCTATGGCTGGGTGCAGTGGAACACTTCCGTAGTCCTCGCGACCTGGAAGGCTAAGTGGGAGGATCCCAAATTGGGATAACTTCGCAAGCCTAGATAACTTTGCAAGATCCTGTGTGAAAATAAAAGGGCAGAGGACAAAGCTCAGTGACTCTTGCATGAAGCCTTGGATTCGACCCCCATTATGCCAGAAATAAAAAAAAAGTTGCTGTGATGGTGAGCTCTTGCTATTTGTGAACTGCTGAAAGAAAACCATGATGAAACCTTTTCTTTTTCTGTCTAGGACTTCTGATGGGGTATGCATAACCTGGGAGCCATCTGTTGGGAGTTTCTGTGTGATGTCCACGTGGACAGGAGAAGGTGGTACTGGAGCCTCAGTACTTACCTGCTTCCTCGCACTTCCAGGTCTTACCCTTAGACCCAGAAATTGTTAAGCAAGTCCCCAGCGTCGGGGACAGTGCTCTGGGGATAGCTCGGGACCTGAATGTGCTGATACTTTTCGCAGTGATGGTAAGTTAGTTGCCAGGGGGCTGGAACCCACAGCCAGGAACTAAGCCATTTCGTGTTCATGCAGATGGAATTCTAAACCATTGTTCTCCCCTTCCTTTCTCCCGGTGATATGCAAGGACTTGGGACAGAGAATGGAGAGTGAGGTCACCACTGAAGTCTCGTTGGAGCTGTGGCAATGGCTGTCCCTGCAAGGAGCAGCTCTTCACTCTGCACAAGAATTAGGACCCAGACATGGGGACTCTGGCCATTTCTTCCAACAGGGCCTCGTAAGAGCAGGTTGGAGCTGCAGAACTCCTCAGGGAGAGTGTCTACAGAGGAGTACAGCACCCTGGCGACACAGGCACCTTCCAGATTCACGAGGATTCTGGGAGCCATTTTAAATCTAAACCATAATAACAGTGTATGGTTTTCTCAAGCATATAAAAAGAAGTACAATATTTTATGTTCCAAGTTCATAAAAAACAAAGTCTCACATACCAAAGGGTTAGGCTTACAGATTTTAACTGGTACTATAACATAACTAAAGATAATAAGTTTCAAAGTTACATATGTTTGGATAATTTTAAGCATTTTAAAAGAACTCTTCAGAGTATTGAAGGGGAATTAGAAACTACTTATCATCAAGTAAATAAAAACTACCAAAATTGTAATGTAGCTGAAGTAATTTTTAGAGATTAGCTTTATGTGCTTAGATAAAAAGGTAGAAATTTAATAAGTGATAAAGTGAGTAAAAGAATTGGTTTAAGGAAATAAAGCAATGGAATGGCCTTGGTTAAGTAGAGAAGCCTCTCAACTGGTAAATAATTTTAGGAACGAATAGGAACAGAATGAGTTTGGCTGGAATGAAAAACTGGTACAATCTGGATTACTGGGTGCCTGTAAAACTTTGAATTCATGTACAGCAAACACATTCTACACTTGATCTTAGCCAAAAGGCCGAGAAGCGATTGCAAACACATTCTTAGGAAAAATGAATATTACTATAAAGAGAAGGGGAGAAACCTGAATAATCTGATAAAACTTAGGTAAATACCGCAGAGGGCACACAGCTTTAGTCCCAGCACTCTGGAGGCTGATGCAGGAGGATCACCAATCTGAATTACATAGCCCTTGTCTCAAAAGAAAGAAAAACCTCTGAGTCATCCTGGAATAGACAAAATGACCAAAACATTTATCTGCCATTGTTTGGGACAGTTCCTTCCATCTATTAGCTACAATGTGGGAAGACGCTGGGCCTTGGTGGCGGACTCTGCCCTCTGGCACAATATGTAGGAGATGGACCTTGCATATATTCCCAGTGTTGATTTCAGATCACAGACATTTGCTGCTATTAAGGCTATAGGGCAAAAGCGCACTGGGATATGCTGTGTTAATCTGTTACGCTGATGAAGTGGAAGAGGAGGAAGCGATCCTAGAAGTGTGTGCTCCAGAAGGGTGTGTTTGTCACCATGGGGGAAGTATAATGAACAGAGAGGACACTGGCCAGTGCGTACCCTGGATTTGCATTGCTAAGTGTACTATGGTTGCCACTGGCACACAGAGGTTTGGGGCCTAGCGAAAGGATCGCCCCAGTTTCACGCAGGGGAGAACCCAATCTCCTTACCATATTCCAGGCCTTTCCTGGTGATTCTGGTCACGAGCCCAGGATTAGAAGTCCCTTCTCCACAGCAGATAAGCCTTGCCAGCAGCAGCAGGACCACTAGCACACAGTACGGTCTTGCCTGCATGGCTGTCCTGGCTCTTTGCTGGGCAGGGGTCGGTCAGAGCCTCTGTGTAGGATCCTTCCTCATTGAAGGTGACAGCAGAGGCTGAGATGCCTCTAAAGCCAGGGGAATGATGAGGAAATGAGCCTATGGGGAAGTGGAGTAGGGAAAGTTTGGGACTTCGGGGCAGCTCAATTGCCAGAAATGTGAGATATGGAGAAGTTTGCTTGTGCAATTGTTTGAAGTTTGGTTTTGGCTTGAAAACACCACAGTTTCTGCCTCTGAATTCTTACCCTTCCAAGCTTTCCTGCTCAAGGCTGCCACAGGAAACTCCCCACAGTCTGTCTCTTGAGCTGAATGCCACCCATTTTTTCCGTGTTATCTACTTACAGAAATCTAAACACCCACCTGGGCCACAAAGGCCACCACAGCAGGGTTGCATGCCACAAACCTCTCCAACTGGATCTGCTGCTCTTAATCCTGCCAGAGTCCTTCACTCTGGCTCTTTTGGAACCTGCTGATATCCTCTGTTCTCTACCTAAGCCATTCGGGTGTAAACAGAACAGAGCATTCCACACCTCTGGGCTTTCAGATGTTTTAGGATGACTCACTTGTGTTTGGTTTTTTTTCCTAGTCAACTTTCTTGAGGTATGATTCATACACCATAAAATGCATTTTAAGTTTATAGAACCATTGATACCTACATGCACCTGTGGGATCACACTAATCAAGGGACAGAGCATACTACCAAAAAATTCTCCTGTGCTTCTTTTCAGACATTTCCCTCCATTTTGTCTATCCTGAAAGCACAGCTCTGCTTTGTCACCATAGATTGATTTTGCCTCTTCTAGAACCTCATTTACTTGTAATTATGCAACATATATTCATTTCTGACTGATTTCTTTCATGCTCTGTTATGTTTTTAAGATTAATTCATGCTCTTTTATTTATTTATAGTTCTTTTTTTGGGGGGGCGTTGTTTTTTGAGACAGTCTCACTATGTAGTCCAGGCTGGCCTTGAACTCTCAGTGATTCCTCTTCCTCAGACTCCTGAGTTTTGGGATTACAGATACGTGTGACCATGCCCAACCTTCTACTGTTTCTGTTTATAGGTCAGTAGAACTTAATATAATAGCTAGAATAATCCTTTTAAGTCACTGAATTGTAGTTTTATCAAGTAGGAAGCACATTCACATGGTTCAAAAATCAGCATAAAAATGTGTGTAATGAGGAATAACTCATTGCAATTTGATCAGGCCTTCAGCTTTATCACTGTTGCTGGGGTAACACATCAGCAATGTAGATTCCAGGCCCAGCCATGGGTCACTCTTGGGTGAATCCTGGAAACTCCGTTAACATACTGTATGTCCCCGCATTATGATGTGGTAAACAATACCAAGTTAATCTCTTTTTATGTGTGTGTTTTCCCAGGTCCTATCTCTGTTCCGTCAAATAAAGGTACAAATCTACTGAGATAAATGTTAGCAGACATAGGAGGTGCTTTGAGGCCTTACATTTTAGTGCCCATGGGGACACAGAGCAATTAAGACAGAAGAGATGTTTGGGTATGGTTTTGAAGCATCAGTAGGAGTCTGTCAGAGGGGCTTGGAAGGAAAGCTATTCCAGGCAGAAAGAGCAGCATGAGCTGAGACTTGTGAAAGTGTAAGGTCTCCCATTCTGGAAGACACAGGAGCCATGGGAGAGTCCAGGGTAAGGGATGGGACAGGATGTGAGGAGAGGAGAGGGGTAGCAGAGAAGGCAGAAGGAGGGGCATCTTGAAGGCCCTTTCACCCAGTCCCTGTTGAAAAATAAACAGGATGTCATTTTGATTTTTCAGCAACACACATCTCCCAGGTTCTGTGGAAAACTTTATCCCTTGGGCAGTGAGGTCCCTTGACAACCTCTCACCCTGACGCCAGAACTCTGTAGTCACATTTGCCTGAAGGCTTGGTCCTGTTCACGCTCAAATGGCATTGTTTATTCTACTTAAACTTCTCCTTTGAGCTCCAGGCAGGCTTCCTACAGCTCTTGGAGATGAGAGTATCCATGTGCATGTTGTGCGTGCATGTGCTTATGCATGTGTGTGCATGCATGCACGCATGTAGGAGTGCACACTCTCCCTCTTGCTCTCCCTCCCTACCTCCTCCTTGTCCTGTTCCTCTACGGAAGTGCCTCCAACCCCCAATAAGCTCTGTCAATGATGATCTCAATTCCAAGCAGTGCCTCCAGGAAGGACCAGGTCCCATCTTCAAAGCCAGGCCTGGCCTGTGGCCGGCACTGATGCTGTCGCCTTTCTTCCCTTTGGAAGACAGAATTCCAAGATGCTTTACCTGCCTGCTCAGACTGCTGTGATGAGATACTTTAAGCTAAGTGGTGTAAACAACAGAAATGTATTTTCTCACTGTTCTGGAGGCTGGGTGTCTGAGAGCAAAGTGTTGCAGTGCTGCTCTTTCTGGGTGCTGTGAAGAAGGATCCACCCTCCCGTCTGCCTTCCTGTGATGAATGGGCAGCCTTTAGCATCCTAGATTCTGTAAGTACATCTTCTCACTCTTTCCCTGGTATGCACGTTGCAGTCTCCCCGCCCACATGGCTGGGACTGAATCCCCCTTTTCCAGGGACATGAACCATATTGGATTAGTGTCATGAGAGAGCATAGATTTTTTAGCTGTGTGCAAGATAGAAATTTGATAAGGACATGCACTAAACTAAAATCAAAGTGGATTAGAGACCTAAATACTAAAACAGAAACAGTAAATCTGCTGCAAAACAGGTTAGGTAGAAATCTTGGAGACACTGACTTAGGGAAAGACTTGATGAACAAAGCTTCTGCAACATGAGAACTAGTAGAAGAAATCAACAACAACTGGGATCTCATCGAATTAAAAAGCTTCTGCACAGCAAGAGAAACCACCAGCAGAGTGAAAAGACAACCAACTATATGGGAAAACTTTTTACCAGCTGTTTCTCAGACAAAGGGCTACTATCTAGAGTTTATAAAGAGCTTAAAAAAATCAGCCCCCCCATTTAAAGACATAATTCAAAAATGGGCATCTGAAATGAACAGTTTTGAGTGGAAGAAGTAAAAGCAGCTAAGAAACATAAGAAGAAATGCTCAACATCATTGGTCATTCAAGAGATACAGATGAAAACAACACTGAGATTTCATCTCCCTCCACAAAGAATGGCTGCTATTGTGAAATTAAGCAGCAATAAATGCTGGCAAGGCTGTGGGGAGGAAGGAACCCTTCTCTACTCTTGGTGGGAATGTAGACTGGTGCAACCACTGTGGAGATCAGTAAGGAGAGTCCTCAAAAAACTAGGATTAGGTCCCACTTGACCCTGCTATTTTCCTGCTCAGTATGTACATAAAAGAATTCATATCACAGCAACATATGTGCACCCATGTTTATAGCAGCTCAATTTGTGATAGCTAAATCTTAGAGACAATCCAAATGCCCATCAATTGGTAACTGGATAAAGATGTAATTTTTTAAAAAATGGAATAGGGTGGGAAATTTAGCTCAGTGGTTCGGGTACCTGCCTAGCAAAGGTAAGGTCCCTGGTTTGATCCCAGGTAACCACATATAATAATATTGGGCATGGTGACTCACACCCACCAACAATCAGTACCACATACCACAATGCTGGGTGTGGTGGTTCACACCTGTAATCCCAGCACTCAGGAGGCAGAGGCAGAGGCAGGAGGATTGCTGAGTTTGAGGTTTGCTTGGGCTACATAGTGAGCACAGGGCCAGCCTGAACTACAAAACAAGATTCTGTCTCAAAAAAAAAAAATATATATATATATCATTCAGCCATAAAGAATGATAAGTTTGAGTCATTTATATTCAAAAGAATATACCTTTAGGACATACTCATAAGTGAAATAAATAGGTCACAGATGTGTAAATACTGTATCTTTTCTCTGGTATGAGAAACTGAAGATGTAAATGGATTCTAAAATGTAGAATAGATATTATGAAATGGAAAATATTCAAAGGAAAAAGGGGGTGGGAGAAAGTAAAGAACAGAAAGAAAATATTTGATGGTAAGAAAGGGAAACAAAGCATATGTATATAGGGGCGGAAGAGGTAGGATGGGCGGGGGAATTAAGTTATGTCATGTATGGTACAAAGCCTCAATATTGATTGTGATCATGATGTGTATATAAAATGTACCAGTAAAATCAAATAAACAGGAAAAAAAAAAGAAATTTAACATGGGGAAATTCTTCAGCAGCTCCTCCATTGCTGATGACTCACTGTTGTCTGCACTCTTCTTCAAGGCCTTCTGAATGGAAGGATCTGATACGGGCTTCCAAGATGGGATCTTTCACCAATTCAAGCAGAAATCATCAATTGGCAGACTGCTGCTCCTTCAGTATAACAGCCTGGAACTTTGAATGTCAGTGGCTATCAGCTTTTAAAGTTCATGGCCCTTCTTGCCACTCAGAGCCAGCAGGTACTGGCAGGGCTTGGAAACTCTCCTGGCCACCAGAGGTGGGGTTCCTGGCATTTCCTCATTGGTCTCCACTGACTTATGGCCGCTAGCTGCCTGCAGTGTTACCAGTCCTGACTGTTGTTTGCTTTTGGTGCCAGTGGCCTCGAGTGTACCAGCTCAGCATGTTCAACTTAAAATACAAATTGTGAATGGCAAAAATACGCCATTCACAAGAGGCTTTAGTAGGACTTGTGGTGCAGCATGAGGGGCTATGGCAAAGGGACTGAATCTGCTAAGGATGTGGGGAGGGTGCTTATATAGGAAAAGAGGCAGCTGGCATGCATGCAGTGTCAGAGCTTCTGTTCTGCCATCAGCAGGGAGGGCTCCACAAGGTCCTTTCTAGGCTGTTTTGTTCACTGAGGAATCTGACATTGTACCCTGCCTTTTAGAACATACCTTCACAGGCAATACTCATCCATGATAAAGGTGAAGAGGATTCTTCCTTCCATTACAGCCTCTATCTGCTGGCTCCCTTCCTAGAAGCAGCACTTTTCCTGTCTTTCCAGAAGTACTTAGTGAAGCAGGTGTGACAGCCAGAGTCCTGTAGATCTTGTATTTTGCTCTTACCCACAGAGCTTGGGAATAAATCGTTTCATACCAACACATGCAGATCTGGCTGATCTGTTGTGACCACCACAGAGTACTCCATTATACGGATGTTCACAACTTATTTAAGCAGACTCCTTTTGATGGACATTTGTGTTAGTTCCATTCTGGCCATGACAAACTCTCCTACAAATAAGAGCATTTGACAGTTGTATGTATGCCTGTGTGTGAATATGTCTGTGGGAGTTTCTGAGAAGTCAGTGTCTGGGTGACAGTACATTTGCATTTACAAGCTTTGTTAGATTACTTTCAAACCAAGCTGAACTCATTTACATTTGTCTGTTTCACTTGGGAAAGACCTGAGGACTCTGTGTCTGAAATTGACCAGGAGCTGAAACATCTCATCTACAGCCCTACGCGTGTCCACTTCGTGCCTCATGGATCACTTTCTTGTAACTCTTTTCTCCTCTTAAAAACTTAGTGCTTTTTAAACTTCATAAATAAAAAAGATTGAAAATAAATTTATTTTTAAAAATACACGCTAAGGTATTTTTACTGACTAGAAAGTCTTCCCTATGTTACTCACCACTGTATATTTCCCTCCCAACACACTGTCACACTAAAGGCATTCAGGAAACATCTGAATGAACAGTTCAGTGTTAGGTTGTTTATTTGAGATCTTTTTTTGTGTGTGTATACATTTATTGCTATAAAATTTCCTCCAGCTTTTGCTGTGTCTGACAGATTTTGACAGGCTGTGTTGTGACCTTTTCTTGTTCTTAGACATTTTTTACTCACTGTTTAATTTCTTCAATTACCCTTCGAAGTCCTTGGCTTTTTATTTCTTACTTTCAGCAAGCAAAGCCTGGACTGTGTGCCAATGTCCATTCCTTCCCCTATAATTGCAGTACATTCTGATATAAGCCAAGCATGATAATACCGACCGTTCTTATAACCATAGAAGAGACAGGTGGTACAGCTCTGCCTACTATCCTGACAGTTTCCTAAGTGAGAGTAAAAAGCTGCATTCACTTCTGCTGGAGGCTGTCTAGTTGGTAGGTGATACCTGGAACTGGGGCAGCCCTCTTGGGCTGCTGAGGGAAGCCAGTCAAGGACAAGATGATAGACTGAGAATGGTTGAGCAGAAATATGGAAAGAAGCTGTATCTTTGGTGAACCATGGAGACACTGAGTAAAACAAACCTGCTCCACTGACTGTGATCCTTGCTGTACTGTGAAACCATAATTATTTCCATTTTCTCTTGCAGACAAAAGCATCCTGAATGAACCCATTGCTTGATATCTTATTAAAACTACATGCACAAATGCACTTGTGGG
>PVIC010053567.1:0-11825 GCA_004025085.1 Thryonomys swinderianus
GAGGTTAAGGCTTTCTTTCCCAGTGAGGGAGGGATTGACTATACTTACAGATTTTCATAATAGGTATTTTCCCTTTATCAACACAGCAGTGCAATTTGATTTTGTTTGTTTGGCCCCTGACCATATTATTCTACTTATATTTTCTCATTTGGCTAGAAATTTAGTCCTAAATTTTGACATTGAGCAGTTTTATTTACTAATATTAAACAGTAATAAAGATATCTTTTCCAGATGCAGAAAATAAAGTATTAAATTGACTTATAAATAACACTGCAAAAAAGAAAAAAACCGTGTAGGAAATTTTCAGCAATAAAATCTTCCGAATTAGTCACTAAGTTCATAATTACATCTGTACTTGCAGATGTAATCTTAGTCTTACAACAATGGTGGTTAACTGCTTATTATCTACGGACAGATTCATGGGAAAATAGAATTTTCTCCAGATGTAATCAAGGCACCATAACTTGTAAACATAGTACATGTTTTCAAAACTTTATGACTTACTGGACTTCTGAGGATAATAAATATATTTCAAGCTTGGATGTGAACCTTGGCTTTAAGATCTCTCTCTTTTGTCCCTTAGACTTATCATTTTCGTATTTCCTCATGCTTCATTTCTTTAGGCTGTATTTGCCTCATGACATCATTGATAAAAGGCGGTAGGGAAAGTCTCTTCAAAGGGAATCATGTGCAGGGTAACCTGGCACCGCAGCTTAATCTTTTCAGCTTCATGGAGATAGTAAAGGAGACATTCTTAGAGACTGTGGATATAGACAAGGCCACTTCCTCTGGTGTGATTTCTTGATATCCTATCGAATTCCTTTATCAGAAGAAAAACCAGATTTCCTGAGCAGCTTATGATAGGAGATGTAATTTGAGCACAATTCTGAGAGGCACTTTTTTTTTGACTCAGAGTGAGTTCAAATGGACTCCATGGTTATAAAGTAAGTACAGCAAGTTGCTGCATTTGGGCACGTGGCTTAAGATCTTCGAGATTTTTTCACTTAACTTGATGCAGTGAAGTTTGCCATTTGCCAGGCACTTTACTGTCCGGTCCTCATTTAAACTTTACAATCTCTCTGCAGCCCCTCCCCTTTTGAAAGTACATTAATGATCCAAGGTTTTAAAGGTAGTAACTTGCTCCAGGTCACACACTGAATATGATACAAAACAAGGATTTGCAACTATTCTCTAGTACTAAATTTCAAATTCTAGCCCGGGGGTTCCCCAGCTTCCACGTGCAGCAGACTTGCTTGGAAAACACATGTTGCTGGACCCTAGATTTTCTGATTCTATAGCTCTATCTCAGGGCCCAAACATGTCCATTTCTCTGGTGCTGTTGCTGGTCTGAGGACTATGTTTTTAGAGCTGCTCCTTAGTACTACGCTGCCGTAGTGTCTCTGAGGAGTAAATAGGAAACTTCTGTCTTACTTTTTCATTGCCGAGACAGATATCCAACACTCAAGACTTAAAGGATGAGTTTATTTTGACTCACATCATAGAAGGGTCAGTCCTTATATGGTCGGTGGTATGGTAGAAAGGCCTGGCTGGAGGAAAGGTATCACTAAATGATGGCCGGGAAATGGATGAAGTCAGGAGAGGAGCTGGGAACGGAGGTGGGCCTTTCTGCTCACACCACAGGTTGGTGTGACCTGTGGTCACCAACCACCAACCAAGTCAGCTATACCGCCTCCCCAGTCCAGTCACCTTCTAAATACATGAGGGTTTGGGGCTATTTTCGATCTAAAACACAACAGCTTCACTTGCCATGTTATGTTGACAGCTACTAGCATTAAGTATCAAGAGCTTACCATGTTCTTGACACTTCTCAAAGTTAATTCTTTTTTATCTTTACATTATCTTAGGAAGTAGTCAAATTTCAGAAAGGATGTGTGTGTGGTGGGAGTATTTTCACCACTCATGAGGAGGATACTGAAGTAGAGAGGTGCACAGCTAAGAGGTCTCCAGTGTGTCTGTGGCAAGAGCTGTTTGCCCCGGCCACAGCTTCTGTCAGCTGAGCCATGTCTTTGGAGGCATCTACAGAATGCAACCTTCTTCTCCTTTGTGATGTTTTGTGTGCTTGAAAGGCTGTTGCAGGACGAGCCTGGGATCCTTTTCATATTACACTTCCAGCGACCTGATGGGCAGATGACATGCTTTGTTATTCTGATGAATGATTGGATTCTAGAAGTGACCTATATTTCAGGTGTGCTGTAAGACCTTTGATATTCATTAATATGGATAAAAGGGATTCCAGGAGCTTTTGTGTGTAAGAACCAGGCCAGTCATGCCAGAATATTAAATTCCAAGGCATACTGATTGATGGTGACAACCCTACAACAAGGCAGTCACTGATCTGTAATGTTAACTTGTCATGGCTTCTCCAAGGACCAAGGAAAATTCCAAAAGCAAATATGAGTGAAGGAAAAATAAACCTTTAATGAAACTAGTACTTTACTTGCATAAGAAACTATGTCATTTCTTTGTTAATTTTAAAGAGCTTGAAATCAGTTTTGGCTGGGTGTGATGGTATAATCCCAGCTCTGGGGAGGCTGAGGCAGGAGGATTACTGTGAGTTGCAGAACATCCTGTGATACATAGAGTTCAAAGCCAGCCTATCTCAAAAAATGAAAACAACATAAAAGAAATTAGTTTTAAAGAAAAAAATGTGTTAAAGTCTTAAAATGTAAGAAAGTTTTAAAAGATGATGTATTGATATATAATATTTTGTGTTTTGTTCCATTAAAATTTTTGAGTGACTGTTATGTACAAGATATTTATTAAAAATAAGTTATTTGTCTTTCCTTTCAAGGAAAACTCATAGCAAATCTCAGAGTTGACAGTTTAGTTAATTTATATCAGAGCACCCAAATTTGAAATTACTGTAGGTTGATACATATTCTTATTTTAGGAGCACTAATATCATTTCTATAATACCAGTATTTGAGCCCTGAAGATTTATTTACTTTTAATGGGATGGCAATTTTCTGACTTAACATGGCTTGATTTATTTATCATAAAGTTTTATCTCTAGTCTTAAGGTTTGATCTCTCAAAAAGATAGGGAATGAGGTGTTTTTTTTTTTTTTTTTTTTGAGACAGGATCTCACTTTGTAGTTCAGGCTGGCCCTGAGCTCACTAGTTAGCCCAAGCAAGCCTCAAACTCACAGCAGTCTTCCTGCCTCTGCCTCCCGAGTGCTGGGATTACAGGTGTGAGCCACCAAACCCAGCATTTGTGGTATGTGTTACCGATCGCCGGTGAGCGTGAGTCACCACGCCCGGTATTGCTGTATGTGGTTACCAGGGATTGAACGTAGGACTTTGTGCTTGCTAGGCAGGCGCTGGAACCACTGAGCTAAATCTCTGGCCCCCGGGAATGAGCTGTTCTTTTAAAATATTCCCTTCTGTGTTTTATCTTTTTTTTCTTTAGTATTTCAAATGCAATAGTACAAGTTCTGAAAATAAGAACAAAGGAGAAATGCAACCTAGATATTTAATTGGTAGTGAAGATGCTGAATTTTGGCATATGGTGGTTTGACAACAGTATAGTTACTGTGGATTTGTTCTGGTGTTGCAGGTTAACAAAGCCCCTGTCCTTCGCGGACTGTGTCGGGGATGAGCTTCCGTGGGGATGGGAAGCAGGATTTGACCCTCAAATTGGTGTCTACTACATCGATCACATCAACAGTAAGTTTCTCCAACAATGTAATTATATAAAAGGGTAAGCAGTTTACAGAATGAGTTTTCTTATTTTAAAATCTCTGTTTTCTGAATCACTAGTATTTACCCAAAATGCTCATTTTGCTGTTTGGGTGTGTACGCAGATTTGGCTTTCTGGAGACAGAGAGGGAAAGAGGGTGTCCAGGGCTCTGCCCGCTGTTAAGGCTGTCGAGTATGGAATAAGTTTTCTTCTCCAGTGCAGGGTTGAAGGCCCATGGAGATCAAGAGCCACTGGGCTCTTTCTGGGACCCCTGCACCATCAACTGGGGGTCCTCCTGACCAGAAAGGGTTGGCTGGGGGCACAATGTGCTCTAAAAATAAGTTCATGTGGATTGGGTGGTCTGTGAGAAGACTGGCATTCCTCAGCCCTCCCGAAGACAGCATAGCTTGCAAGAGACTGAAAACCTTTTTTTTTTCTTCTGTTTCCTGATTTCTTTGTGGTTAGACAGGGAAACATCTCATTTTAACTGGTTTTAGATCCATTGCGTTAAGGTAGAGCAGAAGATTACTGTGGCCATGAACAAGTTTTAAAAATACATACTTGATATATTTTTAATAGATTTGTGTATACGTATGTTTCTACAGGAATATTTACTTCATTTAAGAATAATTCTTTCATTTTATAGGTTTTGTGGAATACATAATAAATTTATTCCCCATGTCCTTATTTCTCTTAGGTCTATTATATTAAAAATTTTATAAACCATACATTTTAATATCTTTTAGAGTAGTATAACTGTAAAGAAATATTTTATGTGATATTCCTTAGTGTGGCTTTCTTCTAAAACCTCCTTGAGGAATTCTTAATTGTGTGTGTGTGTTGTTGTTTTTCATTTCTCAGTGCTAGGGATGGAACCCAGGGCTTATGAGTGCTAGAATTGGTGTATTTTTTTAAAGTTAGCTTGTAATTTTTTGTTTTTTAATAAACCTTTCCTGCTACTGTATTATTATGTATTAGGTCTATTGCTTGTTAGTGATGAACAAGCAAATGGCATAATGTGTATGAATGGAAAGCACCAGTCTTGTTAAAATGAAGTTAATTTTAAGCAGATGGGATTCATCTTCATGTCAATGCAAACAATACAGTGGACTATTTGAAATGTGTAGCTGCTTAACTCTTTTATATTTATTTTAGATAGGGAAAGTTTAGCATTCTTTCTTTAAAGTAGTGTTTGGGAAAGCAGAAGTTTCCCTAGCTCTCTTGCTTCAACAGACAGGAGCTCTCTCACGGTACCAAAATGCAAACTGCATTCTCCATGGAAGAGTTACTCTTCAAGCACATTATACCCACCCTGCAGATGCCTCTTAATCAGTTTTCTATCTTGTCCTTCTCTCCCTTTTATTTTCTATCAGTTATTTCCTAGGTCTAAAATGTTCTCCTAGCATTTATAATAATTTTTTTTTGTTTTTTGAGACAGAGTCTCACTTTATAGTTCAGGCTGGCTCTGAGCTCACTATGTAGCCCAGACAAGCCTCAAACTCAGCAGTCCTCCTGCCTCTGCTCCTGAGTGCTGGGATTACAGGCATGAGCCACCATGCTTGGCCATAATAATTATTTTGTCTTAATATATAAACACTGAAATCTGTCAAAATGAAGCTAAACAAAAGTTATAGGAGAAACAGAGAACAAGAAATTTGTCCCCAGCCTCATGAAATCATCTTTCCAACCCGTCCTTCACTAACTGCTCCTCTTTGCCTTCACGGTCAGCTGCTGAGTGGTGCCACGCTTCCTCCACGTCCTGATTGTCTCGGCCAGCACATGGGGTCTTCTGAGACCTTACAGATGACCCCAGGCAACAATATTGTGGACTTGGCCTTCTTGACTTGTGCTTGTCACTGTGGGTTATTCTTTTTCGGCTCTTGGGTTCTTTGGGTTTCATGACACTTTCTACTGGAATTTCCTTTTTGGCTGCCGGATGGCTGCTGCCCAGACTTCTGCTTGTCCCTTCTTCACGGAGGCCTCCTGTCAGGGTCTCTGCATTGGTCCCCTCCGTTTGCACACTGCCCATCTTCTCAGGGGATGACCTAGGTTACGTCCTTCAGGCTGCTGGCTGCAGATTCAGTCCTTCAGCCTTTACAGTCCTAGATGCACGCATTCGATCGCCTGTTCTACATCCTGTCCCCACTGGATTGTCTCCTTCTCCTGCTGTGTCGTGGCCCTGGAGAATTCTCTAGCAGCACCTGCGCTTCCCTGGCTTTCTGCCTTGTTAAATTTTGTTTTTTTACTTTTACTAGTACATTTTTGCAGTCCACGGTGGTTACATTTCTCATGAGGCGCTGGTATATGGACATCATGCATCTTAACTGGTTTTTTCATCCCCTAAGCTGCCTCCCCTTGTCCACAAACCTCTCTTCATCTCTTGGTCCCCTACCCTTTGGCAAAATGTCTCTCTCCCTTTTTCCTATTATCTATCTTTTATTTTGCCCTTTATTCATATTTTGGGTTTCTCTTATAAGAAGCAATGTGACATTTAAGCTTGTATATTTGACTCCACTTCACTTATGGCCTCAAATGCGTCTTTTTCCTATCTGTCGGCCTAGTGTTAGAACTCAGCCCAGCGCCCGGGGCCCTGCCTTTGACCTGGGCTGCGCTTTTCTAGGATTACTGTGTTCAGGATGCTGCTCTGATGCGCATCTCTGGCTCTGCGGTCTCCACCCCTTCCGACTGAGGTGTCTCTCCAGGTGTTTCTGTGATACCAAATAAATAGGACTTATTTTTAAAGCATTCTCATATTGAGTTCAAATTTATTTATGTTTTCTTCTCTAGACTGAGGTTTTGAGGGGCAGTCACTGTATGTTTTACTTCTTTGTTCTTAGATGCCTAGGATGATAATAATAATAATTTCTTAAAGAGGATAATAATAATTTCTTAAGTGCTAAATGGAAGAAAGTGCTTATTATTTAACTCATGGAATAAAAACTGATTTTTAGAAGAATTAAAGCACATTTTATGTATAAATTATGCTTCAGAAAGCACCATTCTAGATATATAAAAACTTGATTATGAAAATATAAATTTCTAAGTCTACCATTTTGCCTCAGTGCGATAGTTGTAACTTAGTGTCTGATGGATTTAGTGTACCCTAAAATACCCAAATTACCTACAGCAAGTAATTTACTCACTGAAAAGGATCCAACCCATTATCTCATTAATCTTCAAGACATTCCTGTGAAGTAGTTTAGGGAACAAATGGTATTATTTTCTCAAAACAGCTGGTTCACACATATGTTGTGTTTTGACATTCTATAGTTTCAGCATTATGTTCTATTTATTTAGATAAAAAATGAAACAAGAGATGTTTGGTTGTTTACCACTATTTCAGTGAAAGCCTCTTAAATACTTAGAAGTAAAAGACTTGACCTTGACAGTCATAGGTATTTTAAACCTAAAGTTTTATATGTTAGCATTCATCTTCTAGTGAAGATGTGTAGTATGGGGTGTAGACATTGCCGGGGTGGGGGGGTTGCATCTGCCTAGAAAGTAATTATGATTTTTTATTTTAAAATTTTTGATATTATTAATACAGAAGGAAATCACTTTTTAAAGGTTTCAGAATTGTACCATATATTTCTCCCTTTATTCACTGGGGTGTTATTTATATACATGTGACTGCTCAGATATTATACATTTTTAGTGAATTCTGACAAATGTGTAATCCTTTATAGCTGCTACCTCATTTCAGATACAAAATGTTTTTATCAACAGGGTGATCTCTAGCCTATTCCTTTCTAGTCATCGCATCCCTTCTGCTACAAACTTTGTGTGTAATTGAACTTGAGCCCTTGTGCTTCCAAAGTAAGTGTGGTAGCTTACTTTGTGCTAAATCCCTGGCCCTTTGTGTGTATTTCTATCACCATAGTTTAGTTTTGCCTACCTCCGACTTTTGTAGATTTACACAACACATTTTTAAAAACTGTATTAGTGATAGAGATGTAGGAAAATATGTTTAATAAGTTTATTTGATGCAGATTTCATAGCCAGGACATATAAAGGATCCTGAAAAAGTAATATTAAAAGACAAACTGCCGGGCGTGGTGGCTCATGCCTGTAATCCCAGTATTTGAGAGGCAGAGACAGGAGGATTGCTGAATTTGAGGCTTGCCTGGGCTACATAGTGAGCTCAGGGCCAGCCTGAACTACAAAAGCGAGACCCTATCTCAAAAAAACCCACAAAAGACCAAAACCAAAACAAACAACCCATTTAAAAAATAGGCAGTAGACACAGATACTTCACAAATGAAGAGATATCAGCCGTCTCATTTATATTAATCTGTGGTATTATTTATATGCTAGAATATTCTTTTATATTGCTAAGTTGTATTCTGTAAAGAGATCTGTTTTTTTTAATTCTAATTTAAATTTTTTTTTGAGACAGGTTCTCACTTTGTAGTTCAGGCTGGCCCTGAGCTCACTATGTAGCCCAGGCAAGCCTCAAACTCAGCAGTCCTCCTGCCTCTGCCTCCTGAGTGCTGGGATTACAAGCATGAACCACCACACCTGGTATTGTGGTGTGTGGTACCGATTGCTGATGGGCGTGAGCTACCATGCTTGCTATTGTTATATGTGGTTACCAGGGATCCAACTCAGGATCCTGTGCTTGCTAAGCAGGCATCAGAACCGCTGAATGGACATCCCCAGCCCAGAGTACCCAGTTTTTAAAATCTGTTCTCAGTTTCAGTTGTTTTTAGTTTCTGGTTATTATATATATGCATATAATATATATATTTTATATATTATATAGACATGTACACTTCCATGAGCATTGTTATATGTTGTCTCTTATTGTGGTAAAATATATAAAATTTATTATCTTAATTCTTTGTTTTTCTTTTGTGATGCTGGAATCAAACTCAGGTTCTTGTGTGTGCTAGGTAACACCTGTAGTTCTGAACTTCATCACTAGTCCAGTGACGTTTATATGTCTGTGGTTCATTTTGTATTATTAACTCAGTGGACTTCGTTGTCTGACAGAACTCCAGAAATTTTTCAGGTTGCTAACCTACAGTTCCATACCCACAGGTCGACTCTCTTTTTCCCATTCCTTGCTCCTGGCAACCACCATTCTCACTTTATGATTTTAAGGGTTTGACTTTTTTAGATACTTCATTTACTTTTTGAAATAGGCATTTTTGACTAAGTCCTTCATTCTATAGCACAATACAAGATTTTCTTTTTTAAAGGCTCAGTAACATTCTGTTGCAGGCATATACCAAATTTTCTTTATTCATTTGATGGACATTTAGGTTGCTTCCAACTTCTGGCTATTGTAAATACTGTCACATGGATGTGGGTATACAAACATCTCAGGATCTTGCTTTTAGTTTTTTTGTTTTGTTTTGTTTTGTTTTTGCGGTACTGGGGATCAAACTCTGGCCCTTGTGCATCCAAGGCTGGCGCGGTACCACTTGACCTAAATCCCCAGCCCTTGCTTTTAGTTTTTTTAAATAAATACCCAGAAATGGGATGTCTGGATTATGATTCTGTTTGTATGTTTGTTTTTGTTTTGTGATAATGGTGATTGAACTCGGGGCTTCATGCATGCTAAGCAAGCACTCTACCACTGAGATACATCTCTATCCTTTTAAACATTTATTTTGAAGTAAGATCTTACTGTATTGCCCAGTCTGATTTGAACTTCTTATCCTGCTGTTCTGGCCTCTTAAGCACTGGGATTGCAGATGTGCACCACAGTACCCAGCTCAGAGTGTTATTGTTAATGAGGAAGTTGTACTATATTTCATACCAACTGCATCGTTTCACATCCCCACCAACAATGCACAAGGGTTTCTGTTTCTTAAAGTCTGCATTAATTCTTATTTTCTGTTTTTTAAAATAGTGACCATCTTAAAGGATCTTAGATGATATATTGTGGTCTTAATTTGCATTTTTTTTGATAACCAGTGAGATTAAACATCTTTTCATAGACTTACTGGCCTTTTGTATATCTTTGTTTGTTTGTTTGTTTGTTTGAGACAGGGTCTCGCTTTGTAATTCAGGCTGGCCCTGAGCTCACTATGTAGCCCAGGCAAGCTTTGAACTCAGCAGTCCTCCTGTCTCTGCCTCCCTCCCGAGTGCTGGAATTACAGGCGTGAGCCACCACGCCCGGCCTTTTGTGTATCTTTTTTGAGGAAATGTTTAGTCAAGTAGTTTTTGCCCAGTTTTTAACTGGATTAATTTGGTTTTGTTGTTCTTGAACTAGAGGAATTTTTAAATATATTCTCTGTGTTCTTATCAGATGTGTATATTATGAAGATTTGTTTTTCTTTTTTCTTTATTTTATTGGTACATTTTATATATACATTATGATAACATTCAACATTGACGGTATGTACCAGTACATGACACATCTGTTTTTCTATTCTTCCACTTGCCTACTTATTTTCCCAGTGATGTTTTGAACAGTAGAGTTTAAAATTTTGAAGTTCATTATAACACTTATTTTTCTTTTATAGGTTTTTTTTTGTGACTTGTCAAAGAAATCTTCCAAGTTTGTAAAGATATCCTCCTATAATTTCTCCTAATTTTACCTTTTATGGCTAAATATATGGTCCAGTATGAGAAGATATTTATGTGTGGTGTGCAGTAAAGGGTCTACATCTTTTTCCCTCTTCTAGTTTATCAAGTTGTTCCAGAACCCTTTGCTAATGTGTTTGTTTTGGAATCAGGGATTGAACTCAGGATGTCTTACTTGCCAGGGAGGCAACGGCGCTGGTGAGCTACAAATCCAGCTCCTATATTCCCTTTGAATCGGTTAAGACCCTCAGTAGAAAATCATTTGACTATAAGTACATGTATGTTTCCTCTATCTTATTTAACTAGTTGTTTCTTCTTTAAAAATACACTACCTTTGAGTTTCTTCTTTAAAAATACACTACCTTTAAAAATACACTAAATTATGAATTTAGGATGTTTTTTTAAAGGTTTTAACAATTTGTACATTTTATTGGGTACATTATGGTATTTTAATATTCATATACAATGTGCAATAATTAGATAAGTACTTCTCTTTAAGCATTAGTTTCTATTTGTTGGAAATTTTAATCAGTTGATACCCTATCGTGCTGAAGAAGATCCAGAGTGCTTTTTGTACCCTTTACTGAGTTTCTCACCCCTTTTCAGTCTCTCTTGACCTCTATTCTTTCCCATTCCATCTACAAAGCCACTACTGTTTTCCATAAATGAGCAAGAACACATGTTCAGTACAGACTTAACAGTGACAGTCTTGACTGCATTTTATGATCTGCCATCAGTTTGGCTCATGAATGCAGAAGTCATGTATGTGGAAGGCTGAGTGTATCACCTTTTTATGTAGTTGTGGATTCAATTTGCTGATATTTAGTTGAAATTTCTGTGTCTGTGGTGTTAGTAATACTGATCTCTTCTTTCATTCTCTAATGATATTGTCAATTATTTTTTGCTCAGCCCTTGAATATGACCAATTGCCATGAAAGTTCCATGTACATTTTTAAAACATTGTTAATTTTGCAGTTATTGAGTATTTTCATCCAAGACAAATTCAACATTTGAGATCTTGTTTTTCTCATATGATTGCCACTCATTTTCTTATTTTGCTGTTTCCAAGTATTTCCTTACTATATCTATGATTTAATAAGTAGAGGAGATGCTTGCATGTATTTTGTCACTTTTGTCTTAAGTTTCTTGCTTGCTGATTCCAACAGAAGTTATTTGAGGGTCTTTTTCTAGTGTTGTATTTTTCTCTTGACCTTAAGTAACATTTTCCTGTTTCTTTGGATGCATTTTTACTTTAACTGAGACACTATTGATTGCAGGTTATGGGCACTCTGTATTCTATTAACTTCATATGAAGAATATTGAGTTTCATTTTATCGAGTAATTCCTTTATATTCTGTTATTTAACTCTTTTAGGACTTTGTTACTGTACTTTTCAATTATAAAATTTTTATCTAGAACATTTTTACAGTTTTTCTTTTTTTAATAAGAATATCTGCCTTTCTGTTCGTTTTGCAGTGTTTGTCTTCATGGAGCACATGGCTGTAGTAGCTGCTACAAAGTCTTGGTTTCTCTTAATATCTGCATTGTCTTGATTTTGACTTATGTTGTGTTTGCCCTGGTTTAGTTTGCAA
>PVIC010053568.1:0-11809 GCA_004025085.1 Thryonomys swinderianus
CTAGCACTTGGGAGGCAGAGGCAGGAGGGTTGCTGAGTTTGAGGCCTGCCTGGGCTCCATAGTGAGTTCAAGGCCAGCCTGAACTACAAAGTGAGACCTGTCTAAAAAAAAAGAAAAGAAAAGAAGGGACTGGAGATTTAGCTCAGTGGTTCCAGTGCCTGCCTAGCAAGCACATGGTCCCTGGTTCCACCCCCCATAACCACATACAACAATACTGGGCATGGTGACTCATGCCCACCAGCAATCAGTACCACATACCACAGTGCCAGGTGTAGTAGCTCATGCCTGTAAAGCCAGCACTCGGGAGGCAGAGGCAGGAGGATTGCTGAGTTCGAGGTTTGCCTGGGCTACATAGTGAGCATAGGGCCAGCCTGAACTACAAAACAAGACCCTATCTCAAAAAAAAAAAAGAAAGAAAGAAAGAAGAAAAAAAGAAAGGAGTCACCAGACTCAGCTTAATAAGGGGAATTCATTCATTCAATCTAATTATCATTGACCAATTGACTAATTGACTAATGCCCTTTCCGTTATTAGACATTCCTCCAAACAACCCAGTGGGAAGATGAACATAATTATCCTTGTTCAAAAATAAGAGTGACCAACGGCACTAACAGCATCACACAGAAAGGCTGTTTTCCTAGTTCCACAGTCACAAAACCATGCCAGCTTTCAAGGCCACCACACATTCAATAGAAGATTCAGGGGTGCGAATTTGCAAAATGTTTTTAATGTTCCTGTTTCATAAACTTTTAGGTTTAAATTTGCTCCAATTCCCTAACACTGTTCAGTCCTGAAAATCTTTATAATATCAGATCTACCCAATCACTTTTCCTGACAAACTAAATACAAACTGTGAAGCATATTGTGTACATGCTTTTCAAATGTTTCAAGGCTCCCCCAGGTGTACCAGCAGAAGTATAACAGTGAAGATAAGATGATAATCAAACACCAAAAATACACTTACTATACTTTTTATAAGGCTCCCTGCTGAAACTATGTTAAAAATAACACCTTCAACTCCACCATTGCTCTAAGGTGTTTACAGCCATCTGTATATAAAACTTAAGAATACTTTAGAAAAAAATTAATTATAATTCTCTATTTTAGAATAAGCATTTTATTCCTCTCCACAAATAGAGTTTATTTGAAGTAATTTACTTTAAGCTTACAGTACAATGACTGGTGTGTAAAGTTACTTCAGAAGGTTGGAAAGATCCCAAGTATTAGCCCTGAAATTAACAATCCCATTTTTTAAAGAATGCAGATGAACTCTCTCTTTTAAGAAAGAAAATGTGTAGTCACAATTCTGAGAGAAAATGTTTTGAATAATTTTAAATTTTTTAGCTAACCATAGGAAAGAAAACAAACTTGTTACTAAGCAGCGCTACTGTTTTCCACTGCACTGAGCCGTCACATCATAATTCTGTATGCTCTTCTAAAACACAGTCTCTGTCTCTGAAACACAGAGCTTGGTGCATTTAATGGAAGAGCATTCTCAATACCTCTCAAACAAATGCAAATCCCCTTTATATTCTTGTCTGTCCCAGCTTATGGCTTCATATAAATATATTCTTCATTTCAAGCACAAAAAAGAATGCCCTAATTCCCTTCTTTGGCTGGTGGAATCTCTTCCAAATTCTTTAGGGGAAAATATAAATTTCTTTCTTGATTCTGGGATGGAGTTTAAATGAATCTAACAGATTTAAATGCCCCGACATCCTTCCCGGCACCACCAACTCCTCATTCAAAGGGGTACTTTGAGCGGCAGGTGGAGTTATAATTATAGATTAGAAAAAAGCAACATCAGCAGCTGTCACGTCTATTTGTTCCCAGCTATAACTGTCATCAGTGGGCAAACTGGCATAAACAGGCCTTCGCAAGTGGAAAAACATTCAACCCCTGTGCTCCTTACACTCTGGGTGCACACAGTAGCCAGAGAGCAGTAAGAAAATCTGACTGTCCGCGAAGGAAACTAAGAGGACAGCAGCGACCGGAAGGCACCTCTTCAAGAGGAGCTTGAAATTTGAAGATTTTCTTTGCTTTCGGAGACTCCAAGTAAATAGGTTAGTGCAAAGAGTAAATTGATGCATTTTAATGCTCTACGCGATGTTAGTATTTCTGACAGTCTAAACAGAAGGGTGGATGATTAAAGAAAGTTATTTGAGGATTGCTATTTAAAACTACCATGCCTTTGAGAACAAATTATGAAATGGGTTTAATTTGTTATGCTCCTGGCTATGTTCATGTTAGACAAATAGATAAGGTAAAAATGGAAAAATGAAGCTGGTCTTCTGGCATGAGTCCCATACTTTCATAATGCCATTTACTTATGCCGAAAGGCCCCAGTTTCTTTATTAAGATCAATAATGGTGAAGTCTCAGTTTAAGATTTTTTTAAGTGCTATGAATATAAACCCAGAATTTCATTTCCATAAAGAAAATGGGTAAACTGGAGTTGGTTTGTTTTTCTGGCTACAAATGAAGACAAAATTTTCTTGTTCATAAAATGTGTGATATATGTTACTTTATGAGAAATTTGGTACAGAACTGATTTTTTTATGTCTACAACAATTCTACCTGAAAGTTCCATGACCTCAAAGTAGTACTATAAGATTTTCCTCATAATCCTTTTGAGAAGATCAAGTTTTCAGACAAATTTTATTTTGTCTGCATATGAAACATATTAGCCAATAGTTTCAAAGGCTAGCTGTGGGCCATCTATTTCCTACACTGCAATTTTTTCTTTTTTCTTTTTTCTTTTTTCTTTTTTTTTTTTTTTTAGTTTTTTTGAGACAGGGTCTCGCTTTGTGGATCAGGCTGGTCCTGACTCATTATGTAACCCAGGCAAGCCTTGAACTCGCAGCAATTCCTGCCTCTGCCTCCTAAGTGCTGGGATTATAGGTGTGAGCCACCACACCTGGCATTCCAAAACTGAATATTTAGCATTTCAGGGAAAAGCAATGGAATTTAAACAAACTAAATGAAAATTAGGACTTAGAAGGTCATTCTCCTTCTAACCACATCTACTGAACAGATTCAAGTAGAACGTCTTAAGTAATAACCTCCAACTGTTCAGTTCCAATCAGAAGGTTGACCACTGGAAGCATTTTAATGAGACTTTTCAAAGAAAAAATGCACATTTTAACATTATCACCATTGGCAACACAGAGTACCACTAGAGAGAAAACCCATACAACTAAAGTCACCAACAGTAACCCACCAGTTAAATTGTCATGAGAGCCTGGCTTCTTTCCAATAGTATACAATTTTTAGGATAAAATTTAATTGAATTCTTTATTGGTACATTTTATATACAGTTCACAATCACACTCAACATTGGGTAATTTGTATCAGTATATGATACAAGTTAATTCTCATTTTTACCTATATCCCTATCCACCCACAACCCTCACCCCTTATATACATGTTATTTCTTTTTCTTTCCAAATCATATTTATTCTTTCTGCTCATTACTTTCTCCTACCACATTCCCTTTGAATATTTCCTATTTCAAAAAATTTATCATACATTCTAAAATGGTCTTTTTATAAAATGGAGTATTACTCTGCCATAAAGAATGAGAAGTTTCATTCATTTATGTGCAAATGGATACACCTTGACGACACACTAATAAGTGAAATAAATAGATCACAGACATGCAAATACCATATCTTTTCTCTGGCATGAGAACCTGTAGATGTAAATGAGCCCCTTAGGAATTTTAAAGGTGTTACCAATACTTCAGCAAACTTACTGTTTGGGTGCTTCTCTTGAAAATAATCAATTAATTTACCATATCAATACCCAAAATCCTCCTGTGGATTAATAAAATATAAGATAAGTGACCTTACAATATATATCCTATGTCTCACTTATTTAAAATGTATTGAGCAGTGACTATTCAGTGGAAAATAATGTTTTGTAATGAAAGCAATTTTAAGATTTCTAATATCACTTATCCCCAAAACTCCTTTGCTCCCTTTTCTCTGTGAAGAGCTCTAGAACTGAGATGATCATCACCAAGTTCCAAGTGTACAAATTAAGAAAGGAGTTTGCTGATTGGTTCCTGGCTTGGAGTTCCTTTGATATGCAGATTTATTTATGCCCTATCTTAAACATGACTTTTTATTTGTGTTTTGTCTTCTTACTCTTCTAGAGAAAACTATCCAAGATGACTGTCACTTACTCCAGTAAAGTAGCAAATGCGACATTTTTTGGATTTCATAGGTTACTCCTCAAGTGGAGAGGCAGCATCTACAAACTGCTGTACAGGGAATTTATTGTTTTTGCTGTCCTTTACACAGCAATAAGTTTGGTATACAGGTACTTTGCTTTGCATGTCTCCTTAAGTGGCCATCAAATATTACCTAAGAGTACAGTCTCAAAAATCTGGAAGCCTTTGGTTGCTGCCGACTTTTGCATTATGTTACCTCTTCCTTTGCATGAACCCTCTGTTGTCTTCTCTACAGGACAGGTGTTTTAATCCACACCTAACCATTCTGTAGGATATTAAGGAGATGGTCACTCTCAGATTCAAGGGGCTCTTATTCCAGCCTTATGTCATTAATCATGAGAAAGTACTAGTTGTGCTTCAAGGCACTGCTCTGAACATGAATTAGGTAGTTTTTACACCGACCCTGATTATATCATGATTTTGAATTGGGAGAGTCCACAGACAAGTACTTATGTGTACTTCTTTCTACTGTCATACATGGTTTGAATTTGTGATTTAACTGTGATGTATCTGATTTAACTATATATGTAACTAAATTCATGAGTAGTGTGTATCAGACAACTTTCTTTCCTTTTGCCTGGAAAAATGAGCTCTTACCCAGGATGGTGCCTTCCAGACTTACCAGAGCTTCAAGTAAGGAATTAAGGCTGGAAAGTTAATTCATTTCTTTCTATTTTCTGCTTTTAGGACATGTTATATTCAGAAAAGGTGTTATATTCACAGTTTATGCCTGTCAGATTGATAGAAAATTTAAGGAATGTCATGCTCAGGAAATACTTTTAGAACTAAAAATTATAATCTCAATAAAATTGTATCAGTATGATAAAAAGGAAGCTTTATTGTTTTTTTCTGTTAAAATTTATGCATATGTTTCCTCTGTAGAGGAAGCTAAAATAAGAAAGCTAAAGGTTTTTGAGGCTGTATTTATACCTTTTCAATGTACATCAGTTTATTTTTCTTCTGCAATACAGATAAACAAATTTGTGTATCATTGCTCTTGCCTACATTCTTCTTTGCAGCCATAGGACTCCATTTGGAGAAGAGGCTAATTTAACTGGCTGATAATCATCAAAATCAAAGTGAAGGGGCTGGAGGGTTAGCTCAGTGGTTCCGGCGCCTGCTTCGCAAGCGCAAGGTCCTGAGTTCGATCCCCGGTAACCACATACAATGCTGGGTGTGGAGACTCATGCCCACCAACAATTAATACCACATACCACAGTGCCGGGCGTGGTGGCTCACGCCTGTAATCCCAGCACTCGGGAGGAAGAGACAGGAGGATTGCTGAGTTCGAGGCTTGCCTGGGCACCATAGTGAGCTCAGGGCCAGCCTGAACTACAAAGCGAGACCCTGTCTCAAAAAGCAAAAAAAAAAAAAAGTGAAAAAAACTATTTTCGTACCCATAAAAATTATCATTCCAAACAAATATACATATTTATATGCACTTTGGCAAAATATCTTTATTAAAAACCTCTAATAGCCGGGCATGGTGGTTCATGCCTACAATCCCAGCACTCCAGAGGCAGAGGCAGGAGGATTGCTGAGTTCCAGGTTTGCCTGGACTACATAGTGAGCTCAGGGCCAACCTGAACTACAAAGCGAGACCTTGTCTCAAAAAAAATAAAACCCTCTAATAAATTTTTAGATTATCTTATATAATTTGACACTTTATTTGTATGTCATCTAAGCCTTCAGAACATAAAATGGCAGAAGACACAATGAGGTTCCAAGACAATTATCTCACTAGTTTATTTTTACTAAAGTGAGTTGGTTGCTGCTACTGCTGCTTAGAATAGAATGGCCCTGAGAGCAGTTACTGTGCAGACACCACAGCTCCTTGGGATCTCGACTTTCACTCCAGCATCCTACTTCTAACCTCCTCCTCCTCCCAAACTGTCTGCTTATATTTTTTCCAAAGACAAAGGAGTGCTTACCAACAATAATCATCAGTTCGAATTGTCCCATATTTTTAAAAGCTCAACTGTAAAACCTTGTTAAAGTAGATTCTATTCATCTTGATCAAATATCTACCAAGAATTATAGAATGAATTTGTTAAGAAGTCAAATATAGCCGGGCGTGGTGGCTCACGCCTGTCATCCCAGCACTCGGGAGGCAGAGACAGGAGGATTGCTGAGTTCGCAGCGGCTTGCCTGGGCACCATAGTGAGCTCAGGGCCAGCCTGAACTACAAAGTGAGACCCTGTCTCAAAAAGCAAAAAAAAAAAGAAGTCAAATATACCAGTAGAAAAATATAAACATGTCTACGAATGACCTGAATTATTCTATTAATCCTATTAAAAGCAAATAATTATACGTCACAAAAGTCAAATTCTTGCATACCAAGAATTCATTAAACTGCTTATGCCTGTTTCTGTTTTTAAATAAATTTGACAAAATAATCTCTGTAGTAGTTTCTAGCTGTTAATGTTTCTATGTGCCTCCTGTCTAAAGATTTTTCTTTAGCCAACTGATAATAATACCAACTAGTTTATTATTAAGTATGGGCCCATAGTATCATTTCAAATAAATGATATTATTAATTCTTCAATCTTTATAACATCCCTGTTATATAGATATTATTATCCCATGAACAAATAAGATACCTGGATATCAAAGAGATTTGATAATAGGTCCAGGGATTTAGCTCAAGTGGTACCACACCTACCTTGGAAGCATAATAGCCCAAGATTGATCCCTGGTATTGTGAAGAAAGTGAGAATGAGAGAGAGAGAGAAGGCGGGATTTGAAAATATGCTCAAAGTCCAAACTAGTAAGAGGTAGACATGAAATTAAGATCTGCTTTGTACTAAACCAAAGATCTATGCTTTCCACGTTAAATCTCTTTGGTCACTTTGATTTGCAGATTAGAAAACCATTCTATGACCCGCCATCAGCATGATCCAGCTGGGTCTGTGTAGCCAGTCAGCGCCTCTCTTGTCGGCCCTTCTTGACCTTAGTAACTGACACCACCTCCAAAACTGGGGCAGGAACCCTAAGCCCACCATGGACACCAAACTCCTTGCTTGCCAGAACCAGCTCCAAACAGGGCCCGCCTGCATACAATTGGTTGCTCACTGTTAGTTACATCATCATCCCCCTCCTTCCACTATCAAAGTTGTACTCCACAAAAGAGCCTTCGACATTTGTAATAACAGGCTTTTCCTCAGTTCTTCCATCCCTGAAACAGCTGCACTCATTGATCAATGCAAATTCATGTGTGTGGCTTCTCTTTCCATCCTTTGATCATGACCATTGCCGTCATATATCTCTTCTGACTCTGAATCTCACCCTCCGACACAAATATAAATGGCAGCCTTTAACTGAAATTGGGTTTCACAATGCCAGAAAATGGGTTTGGGTAGGTTGAGCTAGATCTACAGTAAACATTTTAAGCCAGTGACTACATGTAGAAATAAAACTTTTCACCTCTAATTGTGAAATTTGTTTCATTTATATTTCAAATAACTTTGGGATTTTAAATTATTATAATATCTCCTGAAGTACACCAAATGTATACACCAAGTGTGCGAAGTAGCATATTCAAGAGAAAGTCAAATTAAGGTATCAAATGTTATTATTTAATAATAACTTAATTCTGTTACATTTTATCAGTATTCTCTGAGTATGTCTCAGTAATAAGTGAAAATTGATTATTTTATAACTTATCTTATTCCACATCCAATGAAACAATTCTTTAGACTTTAAAAATTCAAATGGTAGCACGACAGTGGTACCTCAGTGCACAAACGCTTTTGTTTGTGAATGATTTGACTCATAAGGACGTCTGGGAAAACTGTGTTTTCGTTGGCAAACTCTACACTAGGTAATAAACAGAACCGCGGCTGTCCTTCCGGCGGGAACACAAACATGGCCATCTTTTCCAAAATCATGGGACAAATGAAGCTCATGAAACAAGGTACTGCTGTATTTAATGATCAGTAACATTTATGTGCAAAACACTTCAGTACTTGAAACATTAAGCAAGCAAAAAGCTTTTAAGGCACATCAGTGTTCGGACAAAGGAAAGTTATTACTCCTTTTAAGAAGAACATTATTTGTGCTTCGTTGTTTGCACTTGTGTCACTTGCAGTGCAGCTGCAGAGAAGGATAATATCATAAAGGGCTGTGCGTTTTATTTTTGCTCCAGATTGTTACTTACAGGAGCCCAAAAACATTACTTTGAAAAATTATCAATTTACTGTGACAGATATGCTGAACAAATTCCAGTAACCTTTGTGCTTGGTAAGTATAGGTCCCACTCAGAATGCAGCCTCACAGCTGCCTCCGGCAGGGCAGCGCCAGTGACTGTGCATGGGAGTGTCTCAAGCTGAAGGCATGCCTCAAGGCCGCCGCTTGCAGTAGAACACAGGCATCCGTGGAATTTCTTGCCTTCAGGGCTGCTTCCGCTAAATTAACACCAAACAAGTTTGAGGTAATAATCTGCTATTGGACGACTCAGCCTTCCCTTCACTAACTCTCCATTTTTGTAGTTAATACTGGAGTCCTAATACTCACTTACTGGGTGTCTGGCAATGCCGGGCACTTTTGTCTTTCTGGAGGGCAAACTCTTCAGGTATGCATAATGACACATTTTTGTATTCCCCCAACCCCTGAAAAGGCTAAAATTCTGCTAATATCATCAGGGTCACCAATGTGTCTACTATAAGGAGTTTCTTTATTACATCCTCCTATTCTTCAGGATTTTACGTTACTCTGGTAGTGAACCGATGGTGGAATCAATTTGTGAATCTGCCCTGGCCAGACAGGCTGATGTTCCTCATCTCCAGCAGTGTTCACGGAAGTGACCAGCATGGGCGCTTGCTCAGAAGGACTCTGATGCGCTACGTAAACCTCACGTCCCTGCTCATCTTCCGCTCAGTGAGCACAGCTGTGTACAAAAGGTTTCCGACCATGGACCACGTGGTTGAAGCAGGTACTGTGAATGGCTTTTCCTTCTCAACTGACACATGAACCTCCAAAATTATTTTACAAGTGGCTTGTATTTATTCATTCACTCAAGATTTATTGATCGCCTACTATGTGCCAGAAGCAACCTTGAGAGGCAATGATAAATAAAACATGGTGCCTGCCCTAAGCAGATAGTCACACTGCCTTAAGAGAATGTAATTATGATAGTCATATTAAAACATCCTATCACAGTACCTTCCAGTCCCCCAATACTTTACAGTATATATTACTTCGTGATTAGTTCATTTGGACCTCAAGAAAACATAAAAAAGATAGAAAACTGATTTAGTGATGTCACAGCCAACACACAGCTCATTAACTGAAGAAAGACAATTAAAACTGAGCCCTGACACTATACCTTAATGTTTTTCTCAGAGCAGAAGCAGATTATAGTAGAAATCAGAAAAGTTGGTTTTCCCCCTTTGTGGGGAAAACCTGAGAGGTGACAGCTCCAGAATAGATTCACAGCCAGAGTTTTACCAGTTGCTCTAGAATTATAAGAAGGGCTTTCGACAGTAGTCTGGCCAGCAGAGTTGAATTATTGCTGCTTAGATATAACCAGCATTGTTCTAACAAAATTAGTCATTGGTTTGTTGGTTCTGGCTGAGCAGGAAGCACAAAGGGGGAAATCTGATAAGGGCCAAGCCTTTCCAAGCACCCTAAGAGACCATGCCTGGTTACCTGTGTAAAAAGGCCCAGGCGCTTTTTAAAATTTCTGATGTTTTCTCAAAACTCAGGAACAGAGTAGCAGACACAGCTTGCATGCACAAGAGTATAAATTTTGTGTTTTAGGCAGCAGAGCAAAGATTCCAAGCTGCTATCCTGCAAGCAGGGAGAAAGGCTTCAGGCAGGGTCCTTCCCAACAGCCCCAGGGCCTCAGCCCCTGTCCGACTCACCCAACTTCCCACTCTTCCCCGCAGAGGCGCTGTCTCAGAGTTTGCACACTGGGTCTGTTTCCAAGTTCTCCCAATTGGACACTTGCCTCTGCCACTCCCTAGCTGCCCTTTGCCTGTGCCAGGGTTTCTGGGAAAAATAGGAAGTTCAGGGATGGTGGAACTGTTTGGCAGATGCCCTGTGTTCAGGGGCAGGGCACCTGCTCCTGCCTGAGAGCAGAAAGAACTGCTAAATACCATCAGCTGGACAACGGCGAAAGTGTGGAAAGCCTTGCCACCTGACTCCCCTACATAAAATCACCTGTAAGGAAAAGCCTGTGTCCACCAACTTCAGTGTACACTAGAAATTGGTAAAACTAATCAGTAAAACTAAGCAATGCCGATCTCCAGATGCCGCCCTTAGAGATTCTGGTTGAGGAGGTCAGGAACGGAGTCCAGGAAACTCTCTTTAATGAATTCCAGTGACCCGGCAGATGGTCACTGGATCGCACTCTGGGAGAAAATGGATTTAAGCAATCAAGTTATCTCTTCACCCTTATCTCAGAAAATAAAGTTACTTGGGGCCGGAGATTTAGCTTAGTGGTTCTGGCGCCTGCCTCACAAGCGCAAGGTCCTGAGTTAGATCCAGTAACCACATACAATGCTGAGTGTGGTGACTCACGCCCACCAGCAATCAATACCACATACCACAGTGCCCAGCGCGGTGGCTCACGCCTGTAATCCCAGCACTCAGGAGGCAGAGGCAGGAGGATTGCTGAGTTTGAGGCTTGCCTGGGCTACATAGTCAGCTCAGGGCCAGCCCGAACTACAAAGCGAGACCCTGTCTCAAAAATAAATAAATAAATAAATAAATAAATAAATAAATAAATAAATAAATAAGTTACTCCAGGTTACAGATAAACTCAGTGCTAACAGGAGGAAGGAGGGAGGGAGAGGCAGGAGAATGCAGCCCATCCGTTCCTCCTGCGGCATCCAGCACCTTCCCAATGGGAGAGGAAGGAGCCAGGCCACTTGTCTGTCCCCAGACTTCCCCTGCTCTCCTGTTAGGACGTGTCAGGACCTGGCCGGAAGCCTCACTATTGTGGGAAGCAAAAAGAATACACACTTGATTTTAATGTTACAGGTTCAAATTAAAAATATTTTTCCTGTTTATATAATAGAAATATGATGGTTAAATTTAAAATAACATCTGTTCTCCTGCTGACAAGTCTCTGAAATGGTCTGTTACCAGTTATTTGTCAACAGGATTGCAATATAGTCCTTATCATTTTGCCTATCAGAGATATTATTGTTGAAAATTCTAGTCATCTTAGGCCCTGGAAAAAGTTATTCATTCCATGTCAAGTCAGGTGTACAGTTCTAGATTTTTGCTAATTCAAATGATGACCTTTGTTAGGTGTTTGTAGTATAGTATCAGCCTGAATGAAATAATGTTATCTAGTTATTTCATAGGCACCAGGAGAAAAATATCATTCTCCAAGCACACAGTCACTAGTTCAATCCTGGGTACTGAAAAAAATTTTTTTTTTTTTTTTTTTTTTTTTTGCTTTTTGGAGACAGGGTCTCGCTTTGTAGTTCAGGCTGGCCCTGAGCTCACTATGGTGCCCAGGCAAGCCGCCGCGAACTCAGCAATCCTCCCGTCTCTGCCTCCCGAGTGCTGGGATTACAGGCGTGAGCCACCACGCCCAGCATTATATGTGGTTACCGGGGATCGAACT